>CM046454.1:22425604-22575604 GCA_025506515.1 Flaveria trinervia | reverse complement strand
GCATTTCGCATCGTAGCTAAGGAGATTTTATTTTTAGCTAAGGCTCGGTTTAGAGACTTACGAATAGAATCAGAATAATAAACAAAGAGATAAGCAAAGTGGATAAAGTCAATCGGTAAGCAATTCGGATTATCTGCGTAACCTAATTTGCGAACTGGTGGGGGGTCAACCTCATCTGGTTTTACTCATAATTTGTTACGTTTTAGTCTATAAATAAAGAGCTCCTACTTTGAATTCATTATCCCTAAAAGCTACAGCTTTCTCTGCGTTCGTTTATACTCAAAAGCTTCACGTTAGTCCGCTTCTATGCTATTGGAACATCGGATTCGGTCTGCATTAAATCCTGGGAGTTTAGTTGTAGCTTACAACAAATAAAGCGTGTAAAATGCTTTTAGGACAGGAACTTGTTCCGTTCAGTTCATCATTCGAAGATCATCGTATAACAGGTTGGTTTTAAATTATTGCGTGTTGTTTAATTCGTCCGATAACGGGTCGCTCTCCTTCTACCTCTTTTATAATTAGTTTTGGTCATGAAGGATCAAACTAATTTGGCCAATAACTTGAAAAGGATTAATAATAATTAATTGATTTCTATTTGGTCTTAAATATTTTTAACGATCTTAAATGATTTTATTTTTTGTATTAAATATAACAGACTAAATGGACACTGAACTTTGTACGACTCATTTGAGATTCCTGAATCAAGAGTTTGTCAAGTTGGACAGATTTGACTGTCAGAACTACACCCGCTGAGCTGATAAAGTGAAATTTATGCTTATTGTTCTAAAATTGTATTATGTTTTCAATCCATGCTTGGCCCCGATCCCAAACGACCCGGTCCCTAAAAAGGGAAAGGAACCGGATCAGCAAGTGATTTATGATCTGAACAAGCGAATACTCGTCCAAAAAGAAGTTGATGATCTTTGTCTTGGTCATATTAAGTACTCACTTTATGATCGCCTTTATGACTTGTACTTGCAAGTTACAAGTCCAAAAGATTTATGGAAAGCTTTGGAACTCAAATACAAGGCTCATGAAGAACGTACTAACATGTACCTTATCGCCAAGTATTTAGATTTTCAAATGGTTGATGAAAAGTCAGTTTTGGAACAAGTACATGAACTTCAAGTACTTGTTAACAACTGATTGCTCTTTCCATTCCTCTCCCTGAAAAATTTGAAGTGAGGGTTATCATCGGTAAATTAACACCCATGTGGAAAGACTTATCCATAAGAATGATGCAAAAATATAAGGAATATTGGATGAACTATTGAAGCACCTCTGAATTAAGGAGGAAACTCACAACAGGGAAAAAGAAGTAAAGTGGGATCGAGTGTTAATCATGTGGTGACCGGGGGGTCTGGGAAAAAGGGGTAGTACAGATCAAAACAAAAGAAACAACTTGCACCTAAAAAGAAAGAATTCAAGTAGCCTATTCAAAACAACAACCAACGCTTAAAAGATCTTGAAAATGCCATGTTTATGGAGAAACAGGTCATATGCATAAGAGTGCCCTCACAAGAAAGCCTATTCACTAATTATTATGGGTGGAGTCATAGAACTCCTTTTAGAAGAACTAGATTTAGGATCATGAAGTTCAACTTTCTTCCTTGGTGTTTGATAGTAAGGACAATTAGACGTGATGTGTCCATACTTTCCACGGTTGTAGCATGATCTACTCTCGACATGGTGGTAAAATTGTTTCTATGGAGAAGTGTGTGACACTTGTGTGACTTTATTTTGATTGGTTTTTGACACTTCTTGTTCAGATGTTTTATCTTGTTAATAAAATTAATTGTTTAACTTTGTTAACATCTTTACTCTTTTGTTTATCGGACTTAGACATGATGCACGCGTTTGTTAACTTGTTTGGTCTTTTTTGTTCATAATTAGACGTATTTGAACCAGACTTTACCTTAAGCTTCTTAAATTGTTCATCCAAATTAACGATAGGCATTTTACCTTTTGACTTTAAAATGGTCTCCTTAGTTTAGTGACAGATTCAATGGAATTACTTGTAGAATCTGGATCACTAACAAGAGGAGTGGACACCACATGATCCTTGATTGGGTTGTTATTATTGGGTTGCATTTAGCATTCAACATGGTCTCATGTGGTGGTGGAACCACTTTGTAACCCAAACCATCCCTGTTGTTGCGTTCTCTCACTAAGTGCTGGACTATGTGAGAAGAACTAGTCCAACTATGCAGTTTTTGTTTTAATGAGTTTACTTCGACTTTTAAAACTGCTTTTTGTTTCTTAGTTTCTTCTAGGGAGTTTAAATAGAACTTAATGTCATTTTCTTGGTTAAAAGCCACAACTTCGGTTTCCCTTAGTGTTTATTCAATAGTTCTATTCTCTTTATAACTGTGCTCATTTTATTTTAAAATCTTATTTGCTTCTGTGCATAGTTGTAGATCATTTACTAAGCTATCATTATGATCTAATAACCTAGCAAATTTTAAGTCTATGCTTTCTCTAAATTTATTACATTCAATGCAAGCATGACTATCAAACAATTGGTCTTTGGTACATACCTGAGCAGATTCTGTTGAATCAGCCATCATAGCAGAGTCTGACTCTTCTGGTGCTTGTGATTCTAAACATTTTGTGCTTGTACCCTCTTCATTCAGGTGATCGACCACATTTGCAGTTTCTTCATTATTTGACATCACGAGTTCAACTGCTATATCACCTTCACTTGCAGAATCGTCATCCAAACCCTCAACACATGCAATGTTGGATTCTCCCGGAGATACAAATCAAAAGGTCCAATCTTGGCCTTCGTCATCTTGAGCAGTTAAGGCCTTAGGATCCTTGCTTGAGGATGTGGGACTACTTGTGGGTTTATCTTGATGATTGAAGGATGAGAATGGATTACCATTACTTGTCTTCTTGGGCTTAACACATTCACGTTTGAAGTGCCACTTTTCTTCATAATTAAAACAGTAACTTTGGTTTTGTCAAAAGGTTGTATCCTTTGTGGCAATCAGGTTCTGTCCTGTCTTCTTAACAAACTTCTTTGCCCTCCGGACAACACTTGCCAATGCCCACATGATCCATTCTTTCCAGCTCAGTCTTGTCTACTTGCTCGTAGTCTTCATCTGCCAGATGGCAGTTTCCAATCTTCCCTGCAACTAGACTGTCATAGGAGTGAACGGCAGTTTCTAAGAGATCCATATGATCCTTTGTTACCTCTACAGTCATGTTACCGAGATTCTCAGTCTTCAATTTTATAGCCTTGGCTTCAGGTGCTATATAGTGGGTGCAAGATGACCCTGACGTGTCAGATCCTGAAGTAGTGGCTTGAGACGGAGTGGCTGAACTCGACGAATGTTGTTTGAAGTGGCGCTCCTGATGTTTTTTCTTGAGGACTTGAGTTGTAAATGAATAGGTTCTGATCATATGATGATTTTTGAGACCTGTATTTCATCCTCAACTCTTCCTCTCTCAGCTTCAGAATGAAATCGTTGATATCCAACTTCGCCAGCATATCATTATGTCTGAGGTTTGTCACAAATGAAACCCATTTTTCTGGCAATCCATTTGCGAAATTCGTACCTATGTCTTCCATGGACGTAACACCCCATGAGTGTGTAGCTCACTCATTAAGTGGTAGAAACGGTCTATAACGTCATCCAGACTCTCCTTACCCCTTGATGAGAAGTTATCAACCTCCTTCTTCAAAGCCTTAGCCTTACCTTCTTCAAAGCATAGTGGGGAATGTAGGTTTGGGTCGAACTTGTGCTTCAAATATGGGAAGGCGGGACACATGGCAAAGGACTGTCGTATGGTCCGGTGCTATAACCGTGGTGAAGAGGGTCACATGAGCAAGGATTGTAAGAAGCCGAGGGCTGAGGGTTAGGGGAAGAAGACGGGAGGTGAAGGGCTAAGGGCAAGCGCTAGGGCATTCACCCTGACATAAGAGGAAGCTAGGACGGACCCTGATGCCGTGTCCGGTACGTTTCTGGTCAACCAAACTTTAGCTTCTGTGTTATTTGATTCGGGTACCGGTAAAAGTTTTATTTCTGCTGCTTTCTGTGCTAAGCTGCTTGTTAGTAGTACACGTGTTGATGTACCCTTTGATGTAGAAACTGCCATAGGTAAGTCTACCAGGATTTCTGAGATGATAGAGAACTGTGATGTGGAGCTAGAAGGTCTAAGTTTCCTGTTCAACCGTTCGTGATGACCTTAGGTGGTTTTGATTTGGTTCTTGGGATGGATTGGTTGGCGGACTTCAAGGCGAATATGTGTGTCGTAAGAAGATGATTCATTTGGCAGCCCTGACGGGAGTTCATTAACTGTTTATGGGGATCGGGTCACGACGATCCCGAAAGTAATCTCAATGGAAGTGGTGGGAAAGTGTATGAGGCATGGATGTAGTGCCTACTTGCCTTATGTAAAGGATGTGGATATGTCAGCACCATAACTATCTCATGTACCGATTGTGTGTGACTTTCCAGACGTGTTCCCAGAAGGCCTACCAAGAGTGCCACCTGGTAGAGAGATCGAGTTCCAGATTGATCTGGTACCTGGTTCCCAACCTGTTGCTAAGGCACTGTACCGGTTGGCTCTGACTGAGATGAAGATGATGGAGCAGTTGCAAGAGCTGCTTGATAAGGGGTTTATTAGGCCGAGTATCTCCCCTTGGGGTGCTCCGGTCCGTTTGTGAGAAGAAAGACGGTAGTATGAGGATATGCATTGACTAGCGCGAGCTGAACAAGTTGACAGTGAAGAACGATACCCATACCAAGGATAGATGATTTGTTCGATCAGCTTCAAGGTGCTAGTTGGTTCTCAAGAATAGATCTTCTATCGGGCTACCATCAGTTGAAGGTGAAGGAACAAGATATCACTAAAACAGTTTTTCGCACGCGCTACGGTCACTACGAGTTTATTGTAATGTCTTTTGGTTTGACCAATGCGTCAGCTTCTTTTATGGATCTGATGACCGTGTGTGTCGGCCTATGTTGGATAAATTAGTGATTGTGTTTATTGATGATATCTTGATTTATTTGAAGAGCGAGATTGAGCATGCCGGTCACATTCGGGAGGTGTTGGAGACGCTGAGAAAGGAGAAGTTGTACGCCAAGTTCTCCAAGTGCGCGTTTTGGTTACGCGAGGTTCAATTCTTGGGTCATGTGGTGAATCCTAATGGGATTATGGTGGACAAGGAAAAGGTGGAGGCAGTGATGCAATGGAAGTCTCCAAAGACGCCATCCGAGATTCGTAGCTTCTTGGGTTGGCGGGCTATTACAAAAGATTCATCCAAGACTTTTCCAAGATTGCTTCTCCACTGACTAAGTTGACGCAAAAGGATGTGAAGTTTGTATGGGGTCAGGCTCAAGAGAGGGCGTTTGATGAATTGAAGGCGAGATTGATCAGCTCCTGTTCTGTCATTACCCTATGGAAGTGAAGATCTGGTGGTTTATTCTGATGCTTCCTACTCGAGGTAGGAGGTGTTAATGCAGAGAGAAAGGTTATAGCTTATGCATCCCGACAGTTGAAAGTTCATGAGGTCAACTACCCTACTCATGACTTGGAGGTAGCAGCCGTGGCCTTTGCACTAAAGATTGGTGGCACTATCTGTACGGGACGAAATGCACTATCTTCACTGACCACAAGAGCTTGAAGTACTTTTTTGAGCAGAAAGATCTGAACATGAGGCAGAGACGATGGTTGGAGCTCATAAAGGACTACGATTGTGAGATCCACTACCATCCGGGCAAAGCTAATGTGGTGGCGGACGCCCTTAGTCGAAAAGAGAGACCCGAGCCGATTCGGGTGAAAGCATATTAGTTGATCATGACCTCGGATGTGATGAAGCCAGTTAAAGAGTTTCAATATGAGGCATTGAAGGAAGATCATCTGAACTCTGAAAGAATGAGAGGTCCGGCTGGGGAATTGGGTGAAAATACATTCGGTGTTAGAACCCGGTTTGGACGAATGTGGATTCCTTGTTTTGGGGATCTACGGGTGAAGATTTTGGATGAGACTCACAAGACTCGATACTCCATTCATCCAGGTGCCACGAAGATGTACCAAGACATGAAGAAGGATATTGGTGGTCGGGTATGAAGCGTGATTTGGTGGAGTATGTGAGTAAGTGCCTTACTTGTCTACAGGTGAAGGCCGAGCATCAGAAGCCATATGAAAGATCCAACCACTGGATATACCGGAATGGAAGTGGGAGCACATCACCATGGATTTCATTACGAAGTTGCCACGTACTCCGAAAGGGTATGATGCTATATGGGTGATTGTCGACCGTTTGACGAAAAGTGCTCACTTCCTAGCGATCCGCGAGACATATTCGTCTAAGAGGATGGCGGATTTATTCATCAAGGAAATTGTAACTCGTCATGGCATGCCGGTGTCTATTGTATCCGATCGTGACACCGGTTTACAGCCAAATTCTGGAAGAAATTCCATAACACCATAGGGACGAGGTTACATATTAGCACGACTTATTATCCCCAAACTAATGGTGAGTCATAAAGGACCATTCAAACATTGGAATACATGCTCCGGGCATGTGTGATTGATTTTAGGAGAAGTTCTGATGACCACTCTTGTTAGCCGAATTCTCATACAATAACATTTATCATGCCAGTATCGGTATGCCACTTTATGAGATGCTATACGGTAGAAGATGCAAAACACCCATCTGTTGGGGTGATATCGGCTAGAAGGAACTAGGGAGCGTCGAGGTGATTGAGGCTACGACTGAGAAGCTTGAGAAGATCAAAGCCTTCATGAAGGCAGCCAAAGATAGACAGAAGTCGTATATGCTGATAAAAGACACAGACAGACTAAGTTCCAGGTGGGTGACCGGGTTATATTGAAGGTCTCACCTTGGAAGGGTATCATTCGTTTCCGAAAGTGGGGCGAGTTGAGCCCAAGGTACATAGGCCCTTTTCGGATCATTGCTCGAGTAGGAGAGGTGGCCTATAGATTGGAGTTACGAGATGTGTTAAGTGAAATTCACCTGACATTCGATATATCTCATCTAAAGAAGGTGCTTGGCAGACGAAGATATGATTGTCCCAGTGGAAGATATCGAAGTAGACAAACGTCTCAATTATGTGGGGCAACCAGCGGTAATCATCGATCGAAAAGAGAAAAGGCTGAGAAATAAATTGGTTCCTCTTGTGCGTGTACAATGGAAGCACAGGAAAGGGTCCGAGTCAACGTGGGAGACTGAAGAAGAAATGAGATAGCATTACCCACGCTTGTTCGAGGAATAACAGGTTTCGGGGACGAAACCTATTTAAGGGGGGTGGACTTGTAACACCCGGTTATTTATTTATTTTGAAGCCGATGAATAAAGAAGAAAAGAAATAAAGTCCAAAGCCGAGGGACCAAACTCGCCAACGAGGGAAAGTTGAGAATATGGTGATATTTGTAGGGAGAGGGCAGCCATTACCATCTCCCCGCACTCACATTTTCAGCTAACAAAAGAGGAGAAGAGAGAAAGGGAGAAAAGAGGAAGAAAAGTTGGTTCGGGTTGGTTCGAGTGAGCAAAATCGTTGAGAAGCGGGTAAATTGAAGCCCTTCTCGTTGTGGTCGTTTGTGTGAGTTCTAGGACCCCTCTTTTACACATTTTTGAATGATTTGGGCCGGAACACATTTGAAAATCGGGTTTTTGAGTGTGTATGTGTGTGACCCATATGCGTATGTGTATGTGTGTGTATGATTCATTTGAGCCTTGCTTTTGAGCTTGTGTGTGCTTGAATGGTGTTGTGGTATGCATTCCTAAGGTTTAGGATGGTTGATTTGGGCTTAGAATGAGTTTGGATGAGCTTGGAGGTCGAAAATGGCAGATTGGGTTCGGGATGAACTGCATTCTGCATCAGCTAGGGCTAGGCAAACGAATGAAGGCCATACAGCCGAATGAGGTGCGAATGGGGTTCATTCGCACGATTGGGTGTACATTCGCATTGGTTTTCATCCGCATTGGTCCAATTGCATGATGTTCAGTTGCATGGAGGCCATGCAACGAAGGGTGTCCATACGCCCGAATAGGGCTGTTGCACCTGAGGAGAAGTGTAGTTTAACTTCTGACTTTCGGGGGAAAGTGCAGATGTAAGTTTGGACGTAAAGGTTCCCGTAAGTTCATGTAAGATGACTGTTGAGGCCTTAGAGGGCCTGTTAGGCATGATGATGATGATGATGTTGCATGATTATGCATGTTATGTATGTATGATGTTGCCCTGTATGATGATGATGACTGTGTATGATATGTCCCTTATTATGATGTATGTTTATCTTTCCTATGACTTTACGTTGAATGTGAATGAATGAAGTAAAGTATTATATAACATAAAGTGAAAGATAATGAAAGAGGAACATGAAGTAAGAATGCATGCATTAATGAAAGATGAAAGTACTGGAAGTCTTGCAAGCACTGTATGTCGGGACACACCATTAAAAGGTGTTAGCCCAACGGTGTGCGGGTTTGCTACCCCGGGAGGATGCACATCGGGGTCTTTCTTTGTGATTGACCATATGTATGAACCATTGTTGCGTGCCTAAGGTACTGTGACCATTTGGTGCTGGGCACCACGGACGAAGATCTATTATAGGCTTAGGTCCAGTACCATGAGCATGAAGGGCATAGCATTGACAATGGTATACCTGAACTTTACCTTAGGTAATGTGACCATTTGGTGCTGAGCGCCGCGGATGAAGGTCTATTATAGGCTTAGGTCTAGTATCATGAGCATTAAGGGTAAAGTTTATGGTGATGACGAAAGGAAAATATGTAATGATGAATGAACGAATGAAAGTAAGATGAATGAATGAACGGAAGTTAATGAACAATGAAGATAATATGCTATTATCTATGTGTACGTATTATGTATGCCTGCATGAAAGAAATGAACAGTTTTAACGAAAGAAAAGTATGTTTTATTATAAAACTAGAACTCACTCAGCAACACTGACTTTTATGTGTTTCCAGTTAGCAGGTAATGTTGCTGAGGATGGCATGCGAGGCTACTCACCTCTTGGATGGCATGCATTTATATAGGGCTTTTGTGATGTAATGCAACAATGTATTTTGTAGTTGATTAACGATGTATTATTTTGCAAAAGTTTTTATGATGAAATGAGAAGTCATTTTTAACTATTTCCGCTGCGATACTTTATGAATACAAATGTAATTATATGTTTTATGTGCGATGATTTACAAGCTGTAAGTGTCCCGGGAACGGGACCTTATAGTTGAATAAGATTTGTTAAAGGATGTTTGTAATTTATAGGTTTTAAAGAAACTTGTTCAAGATGATGAATTAGCGAGATAACATATAGTATATGTTTGAATTTATGCTTAGTTAAGTAATGTATTTATGTATTTAGTAGGTTTGAAGTAGATGATTTAGGTATTTTATGTATTGGGCATTTGATATATACTATTTGTTTAAATGGATTTGAAAAATGGATTTAGGTATTTGTGTATAGTATATGTTATTTAGTTAGTTATAATTAGTTGAAAAATGTATAGATGTATTTGAGCATTTGAAGTAGACTAGTTGTTTATTGAAAGATATTTAAATGTTTATATAGTTGGTTGAAAATTGTTTAGACTTATAAAATAGTTTATTTTATTGCTCTTATTTATATGATACAACTAACACTCTACTAGTATTAGTTTAAACTTTACTTTATGAGAAACAAAAATAGTTAGCTATAATTAACAAACATAACAAATTACTTAAAACATCAAACGAAACATGAGCATACTTGACACAATTTCAATAATATTGCAATTCATTTAAAGAATTTCAAGAGATGATATCACTATGGATTGTTTTCATATGTCTCATGGCTGATGTCATGAGTCATGGAGGTGATGGCGCGAGGGATCCACCACTTCCTCCATTTGACGGTCTCGAAAGTCACGTATTGGATGGTAATTATTATTATAATTTATTTATGTACTATGTTTGTTCAATTATTATAACTAATGACTTTTATTATAATTGCGGGTATCCCTTCTTAAAAACAAGAGAGATGGCGAAAAAAAAACTACAACAAGAGATAGCGAAAAAAGAGAACCTTTATCTCTCACTTTTTGATAGAGCAGCCACGTATACCTCCATCAGTGAACTTAATGACATGTTTGTTCACGAGGTGGGGATATACATGGAGGTAATTATCCTTTTAATGTTCGTTCTTATGATAATCTTTACGATGCTCAAAAGAATGCCTTGGAATAGCATATGGCGGTAACATTTTATCAGTTAAATGTTTGTTATTTTTTTACTTAACTAATTTCTTTGTTTAACTTAATTTAGTGACGCTTGACTTTAATAAGATTTTGAGAGATTGTGAACGTGCTCAAATAGAGGGTGGCATTCAGTTGATCTTCCTCAAGCGATTAAGAGACCGAAAAATATTGCAAAATACACTTTGACCGTGTTGGAGAATATGAAAATGTAGAACAAGCAAGGGTCAACCCTCCAATGGGCATAAATCATGAAAATTGGAGGAAAACTGTTGACTATTTCATGAGTGACTCATTTACAAATGCGTCAAATTCAAACAAAACAAATCGTCAACAACAAAAATACACAAACCGTGGTGGGACTGCTTCAATAGTAGTTATTGTCACAAGAAGGTAAGGCTTTAAATTTATATCTTTGTATATTATATATAAGTATATTTTTAATATATAGTATACTTTTAATGTTAAACATAATAAGAGCAGACTTGAAATGTGTCATAGTGCTCGTACCGATAAAGATGGGACATTTGATAGTGAGGTAGCAAAACAACAATATGTGAGTATTTAGATGGAGTATAGTTTTAAAATGTATATATATATATATATAGATATGTTAATCTATTTCTCTAACAAATACAAAACCGATTAAAGGAATGATTTGATGAGCTAAGTCAATCCCAAAATGAAGAAAGTTTTTTGTCAACACCGAATGAAGTTAATATTTTTGAGTAGGTGTTGGGACAACGACGTGGATATATCAGGGGGATTGGGCCTAAACCATCATCATCTGTAGGGTAGACTTGTTTTGTTCATGCTCATGAACAAATACCTCAGTCATTTACACAAGTAATTGTGCCATAGTAGGTTTAGGTTATTTGACTTTTTATTGTTAAAATAGAATTAGATTATCTATGTTTTAGTTTAAACAGGTCAAAATGAGTGAAAATGGCATGATTTGAGTTTAAACGGCTCAAAAGAGCTTAAGCGTGTTAAGTGTATTATACTAGGTTTAGGTTATTTTGACTATCTATGGCTAAAATATACTTAAATTATTTAAGTTTTCATTTAAACAGGTCAAAACGGGTCCAAATTGATGAAAATGACATGATTGGAGTTTAAACGGGTAATAACTTAATTTGATGTGTAAGTGTATTATAGTAGGTTATGTTATTTTGACTCTTTATTACTAAAATAGACTTAAATTACCTATGTTTTATTTTAAACGGATTAAAATGGGTGAAAATGACATGATTTGAGTTTAAATGGGTCAAAATGAATGAAAATGACATGATTTGAGATTAAATAACTTAAAATTGATGTGTTAAGTGTATTATAGTGGGTTATGTTATTTTGACTCTTTATTTCTAAAAGAGACTTAAATAATCTATGTTTTAGTTTAAACGGATCAAATGGATGAAAATGACATGATTTGAGTTTAAATGGGTCAAAATGGATGAAAATGACATGATTTGAGATGAAATGACTTAAAATAACTTAAAGTTTGATGTGTTAAGTATATTATAGTAAGTTATGTTATTTTGACTCTTTATTGCTAAAATAGACTAATATTATATATGTTTTAGTTTAAATGGGTCAAAATGGATGAAAATGACATGATTTGAGTTTAAACGGGGGCTTAAGTATTAAGTGTATCATAGTGGGTTTAGGTTGTTTTGACTATTTATGGCTAAAATATACTTAAATGATCTAAATTTTCATTTAAACGGGTCAAAACGGGTCAAAATGTAAAATGACATGATTTGAGATTTTGACTATAATATACTTAACACATGAAATTTAAGTTATTTCAAGCCTCCTTCAAAATCCAATTTTATGTCACAACTTACACATATTATTGCTTCTCAAAAGGCTTCAAATCAAGGCGAAGAAGATGATTTGTATGAGGGGGATGAATAGCTTATTTGATGAGTAGGTTAAGTTTGTTTTTGAGTAATTTAGGGTTAATCTACTCATGTTTAAGTTAAACAATGTTTAACCTACTTATGTTTAAGTCTTATGTTTAGTTTTATGACTAAATTACTTAATATTGTTTATGTAGGTGTAAAATTTTATGTCGTTTATGAACACTAGTTTATTTTGTGTTATTGGGAAATCAAGATTTTTTATATGTGTATTAATGGGTTAAAAACCTGGAAATTTAAAAATTTTAAAAAAATGTATTAAAAAGTGACCATTAGCAATGACTTGTCACCGCTAAAATCTCCCATGAAATTTTTTATTTAACCAAATAGCGGCGACACTGTCACCACAAATGACATTATTAGCGGTGTCATTATTAGCAGAGACTTATTAGCGGCGAAAAATTAGTCAATAGCGACGAACTAATAGCGGCGATTTTGGCAATTAATAGCAGCAACAATAATCGCCACTAATGGTCGAGAATTTTGTAGTGATATCAGTTTTGTTATTCAACAATAATTTGAAAGTCAAGTACTTGATCTTGATAAAATAAAGAATGATATCTAATGGTGTTTGTTGGAAGATTATCAATCTTTCAATTTTTGTTGAAGGATATTGTAATAAATATAACTTGTTTATATGCTGGCATGTTATAACGTTAATCACAAGTTATGATGTGTTGTATGTCTTTTTGCTTACTATGTGATTATTGTATAAAAGAAATACTAGATCAAAGTTAGTTGGTCTATCATTAATCTCATTAAATTATAATAAAAAAAGATATGGCACCTCTCATATGCCCTGAATCTCGTTATCAAGTTACACCAGATCATAAGATTTTATGCTGATAAATCTATCTTGATTATGACATGTAACTACTTCTCATTTAGTATCATGGGAAGAGAAAATTTATTTATATGGATATTATGAATGAAGTAAGTTTTTTTTATCACAACTCAACATGCTCATTAAGTAACAAAACTATAAAAAGTATGAGAGGTTTGAAAGGATTTCATATTATGTGTCCGAGGAAATAATGAGAACCATAAAACGTGATGGTTCTACTCCACCCCATAAAGGAGTATGGTTATATAATGATATTATGAATGTCAAGATTAAGATAAAATTAAGTAAATCATAATGATGTCAACAACAAGTGGCAAACAAAATGAGTGATTATATGTGAAAATGATAACAATATTATCAATGATAGTATGAGATGATAATATATTGTCTGGTATTTACTATATGCACTGGACAAGCATAAGTATTTAATAAAGCATATATGGTCGTTACCATGATCATGATTAATTAATTGACATGACTACTTAGACCATACCAAGTTAATGATGATGTGAATGTATGAAGAACCAAAGATTCTTCCTAATAAATAAACACGCAATGTTTTTTCTTAAATTATGCATTTATCAATTAAAGTAGGATGTGAATCTCTAAATTCTAGAAATGATAAAGAATACACACATCCAAGCGTATATACCACCATTTAGAGGTGTAAAATCAATGTATCGTTTAAATGGTTGTCAAATTAACAACTTGAAGTTGTATGCGTGTGGCTTAGCTAATCAGGTAGCAAGCACACATGATTCCAGATTATCAGGTAAAAAAAGTGTTGATACATATGTCCCTAGTTTATGTGCTTAATGTAAAAGTCTATCATGGCTTACATACGTGTAATGAAACGATATAATGATATATGATTTTTGATGTTAATGTATCTTTAATTCATATATATGAACTTATTATATAGATTTGAAGTTGTTGTATGATTATTCATGCTAGTGGACCATACGCATGAAGACATCATGCTAATGAACCAGTCGTACGACTGAATCAGGAGACTGGATATTCATACGATTGAGACATGAGAATGACTTAGTCGCACGACTGAACCTTCAGTCGTGTGTATGAATCAGTCGCATGGGTCAGTCGCACGGCTGAACCATGCTACTGATTCAGTCGCACGAATGAAGACTGCAAAACCTATAAATACCACTTAATTCGTGAAAAAATGAGACTTTTGACACTTATATCATATACACTCATAACCTAGCTGTCCAGAGCATCCGAAACGCATATTCCAACTTCATAGTTCGCATCTGATCGGTTTCTACTCAATCTTAACGTTTCTTTAATCGTTAGATCGATTGGGTTTGCGTTCTCACTGATTGGATCGCCAATCAAATAGGATTCCGCACTATTTGATTCGGTTTCACGCATAATCAGTTAGTTCTCCGTACGTACACGGTCCTAACAAGTGGTATCAGAGCCTTGGCTCTTGATTTTGCGTGTAATTTGATTAGTTTTGGTGTTAAACTCATGGTTTTCATTCAAAAAAGTCATCTTCTTAAGCAAAACGGTGTTCTTGACGTTTCCAGGCCTAAAAGTTTGTAAGGCCTCGTTCCCGGGACACTTACAGCTCGTAAATCAATGCGCATAAAACATAGAACTTACATTTAATCATTCATAAAACGTGGCAGCAGAAACATAAAAATAACTTTCATATCATTACAAATGCTTTTGCAAATTAATACAAGCGTTCATTTCAAAACATCATTCATTCGCATTACAATGCAAAAACATTAACAAAAGAATGTCATCCAAAAGAGCTGAGTAGCCTCCTCGTGCCATCCTCAGCAATCATTACCTGCCAACTGGAAACACATCAAAGTCAACGTTGTTGAGTGAGTTCTAGGTTATAAAATGAAACATACTTTTCTTTCGTTAAAACTGTTCTTTTTCTTTCATGCGATCATACATCATACGTACCATAGATATAATTATTATTATCTTCACCGTTCATTAACTTCCGTTCATTCATTCATTCATTCTTTCATTCGTTCGTTCATCATTACATCTTTTCCTTTCGTCATCACCATGAACTTTATCCTTCATTCTCGTGGTAATGGACCTAAGCCTATAAAAGACCTTCATCGGTGGTGCTCGGCACCAAATGGTCACCATACCTAAGGTAAAGTTCAGGTATACCACTGTCATATGATATGCCCTTCAGTCTCGTGGTACTGGACCTAAGCCTATAAAAGACCTTCATCGGTAGTGCTTGGCACCAAATGGTCACAGTACCTAAGGCACGCAACAATGGTTCATACATATGGTCAATCACAAAGAGAGACCCCGATGTGCATCCTCCCGGGGTAGCGAACCCGCACACCGTTGGGCTAACACCTTAATGGCGTGTCCCGACATACAGTGCTTACAAGACTTTCATTACTTCACCGTTCATTAATGCATGCATTCTTACTTCATGTTCCTCTTTCATTATCTTTCTCTTTACGTTACATAATACTTCATTCATTCTTTAACATTCAACGTAAAGCCATAGGAAAGATAAACATACATCATAATAAGGAACATATCATACACAGTCATTACATCATACAGGGTAACATCATACATACATAACATGCATCATGCATAAACATGCAACATCATCATCATCATGCCCAACATGCTCTCTAAGGCCTCAATCGTCATCTTACATGCTCTTACAGGAACCTTTACATCAAAACATACATCTGCACTTTCCCTGAAAGTCAGAAGTCAAACTACACTTTCCTTCAGGTGCAACAGCCCTATTCGGGCATATGGACACCCATCAGTCGCATGGCATCCATGCGACTGAACATCATGCGAATGAACCAATGCGGATGAACACTCATGCAAATGAACACCCAATCGTACGAATGGACTTAATGCGGATGGACCTCATGCGGATGAAACTAATGCGGATGAGCACTTATGCGACTCTGGACCCTTAATCGCATGACCCCCCATGCGACTGGCCCCAATCATGCGAATGAACTCTCAATCGTGCGAATGAACCCCATTCTCATCTCATTCGGCCGTTTGGCCTTCATTCAGTCCTAGCCCTAGCTGATGCAGAATGCAATTCATCCCGAACCCATTCTGCCATTTTCGACCTCCAAGCTCATCCAAACTCATTCTAAGCCCAAATCAACCATCCTAAACCTTAGGAATGCATACCATAACACCATTCAAGCACAACACAAGGTCAAAAGCAAAGCTCAAACGAATCATACACATACATACACATACGCATATGGGTCACACACATACACACTCAAAAACCTGATTTTCAGATGTATTCCAGCTCCAAAATCATTCAAAACGTTTAAAGGAGGGGTACTAGAACTCACAAAAATGACCACAACGTGGAGAGCTTCGATTTGACTCACTTCTCAATGATTTTGGCTTACTCGAACCAACCCGAACCAACTTTTCTCCCTTTTTCCCTCTCTTTCTCTCTTCTCCTCTTTCTTTGGCTGAAAATGTGGGTGTGGGGAGGGTAATGGCTGCCCTCTCCCTTCATATACCCCCACTTACCCAACTTTCTCTTGTTGGCGAATTTGGTCCCTCGACTTGGACTTTATTTCTTTTTTTCCTTCGTTGGCTTCAAAGTAAATAAATAACCAGGTGTTACAAGTCCACCCCCTTAAATAGGGTTCGTCCCTGAAACCTGTTATTCCTCAAACAAACGTGGATAATGTTATCTCATTTCTTCCTCAGTATCCCACGTTGACTCGGATTCCTTCCTGTGCTTCCACTGTACACGCACAAGAGGAACCACTTTATTTCTCAGTCTTTTCTCTTTTCGATTGATGATTGCCACTGGTTGCTCCACATAATTGAGCAGTTCGTCTACTTCGATATCTTCCAATGGAACAATCAGATGAGATACATGGAATGTCGAGTGAATTCCACTTAACTCATCCGGTAACTCCAATCTATAGGCCACCTCTCCAACTTGCCCCGCTTTTGGAAATGAATGATGCCCTTCCAAGGTGAGACCTTCAACATAACCCGATCACCCACCTGGAACTCAATCGGTCTGTGTCATTTATCGGCATACGACTTCTGTGTATCTTTGGCTGCCTTCATGAAGGCTTTGATCTTCTCAAGCTTCTCAGTCGTAGCCTCGATTACCTTACTCCCAATTCCTTCTGACCAATATCACCCTAACAAACGAGTGTTCTGCATCTCCTACATATAGCATCTCATATGGTGGCATACCAATGTTGGGATGAAAGCTATTGTTGTATGAGAATTCGACTAATGGTAAGTGGTCATCCCAACTTCCCCTAAAATCAATAACACATGCTCGAAGCATGTCCTCTAATGTTTGAATGGTCCTTTCTGACTGACCATCAGTTTGGGGACATAATTCATGCTAATATGTAACCTCGTCCCATGGCGTCGTGGAATTTCTTCTAGAATTTGGAGGTAAACCGGGCGTCACGATCAGACACAATTGACATTGGCACACCATGACAAGTTACAATTTCCTTGATGAACATATCAGCCAACCTCTTTGATGAATATGTCTCGTGGATCGGTAGGAAGTGAGCACTCTTCGTCAGGCGGTCAACAACCCCCCATATGGCATCGTACCCTTTCAGAGTATGCGGCAGCTTTGTAATGAAATCCATGGTGATGTGTCTCCCCCTTCAATTCCGGTATATCCAAGGTTGAATCTTCCCATACGGATTCTGATGCTCGGCCTTCACTTATAGACAAGTAAGGCACTTACTCACATACTCCACCACGTCGCGTTTCATACCCGGTCACCAGTAATCTTTCTTCATATCTTGATACATCTTTGTGTCACCTGGATGAATGGAGTATCAAGTCTTGTGAGCTTTATCTAAAATCTTCATCCGTAGATCCCCAAAACAAGGAATCCACGTTCTCCCGAATTGAGTTCTAACACCAAGCATGTTTTCACCCAATTCTGCGACCAGACCTCTCATTCTCTCAGAGTTAAGATGATCCTCTTTCAGTGCCTCATCTTGAAACTCTTTGGCTTGCTTCATCACATCAGAGGTCATGATTAGCTGATACGCTTTCACCCGAATTGGCTCGGGCTTCTCTTTCCGACTAAGGGCATCAGCCACCACGTTGCCCTTGCCCGGATGGTAATGGATCTCACAATCATAGTTTTTTATGAGCTCCAACCATCTTCTCTGCCTCATGTTCAGGTCCTCCTATTCAAAGAAGTACTTCAAGCTTTTGTGGTTAGTGAATATGGTGCACTTTGTCCCATAGAGGTAGTGCCTCCAAATCTGTAATGCAAAGACCATTGCTGCTAGCTCCAACTCATGAGTAGGATAATTGACCTCATGAACCTTCAAATGTCGGGATGCATAAGCTATAACCTTCCCTCTTTGCATTAATACACAACCCAAACCCGAATAGGAAGCATCACAGTAAACCACCAGATCTTCGCTTCCATCGGGTAATGACAAAATAGGAGCTTGAGTCAATCTTGCCTTCAATTCTTCAACGCCTTCTCTTGAGCTTGACCCCATAGAAACTTCACATCCTTCCGGGTCAACTTAGTCAGTGGAGAAGCATTGAGAAGTCTTGGATAAACCTTCTGTAGTAGCCCACCAAACCCAAGAAGCTAAGAATCTCGGATGGCGTCTTAGGAGACTTCCATTGCATCACTGCCTCCACCTTAGCCGGGTCCACCATAATCCCGTCAGGATTCACCACATGACCCAAGAACTGAACTTCATGCAACCAGAATACGCACTTGGATAACTTAGCGTACAACTTCTCCTTTCTCAACGTCTCCAGAACCTCCCGAATATGACCGGCATGCTCATTCTCGCTCTTCGAATAAATCAGGATGTCATCAATAAACACAATCACTGATTTATCCAACATCGGCCGACACACACGGTCATCAGATCCATAAAAGCAGCTAGCGCATTGGTCAAGCCAAAAGACATGACAAGAAACTCGTAGTGACCATAGCACGTGCGAAAAGCTATTTTAGGAACATGCTGCTCTTTCACTTTCAACTGATGGTAACCAGATCGAAGGTCTATTCTTGAAAACCAACTGGCACCTTGAAGTTGATCGAACAAATCATCTATTCTTGGTAAGGGGTATCGGTTCTTCACCGTCAACTTGTTCAGCTCGCGGTAGTCAATACACATCCTCATACTACCGTCTTTCTTCTTCACAAATAAGACCGGAGCACTCCAAGGAGAGATACTCGGTTGAATGAATATCAAGCAGCTCTTGCAACTGCTCCATCAACTCCTTCATCTCCGTCAGAGCCAACCGATACGGTGCCTTGGCAACAGGTTGGGCACCCGGTATCAGATCAATCTAAAACTCGATCTCTCGGTCGGGTGGCACTCCTGATAAATCTTCTGGGAACACGTCCGGAAAGTCACACACAACTAGTACATCAGATAGTTGTGGTGTTGGCATATCAACATTCTTTACATAGGCCAAATAGGCACTACATCCATGCCTCATATACTTTCCTGCCATCACTATTGAGATTACCTTCGGGATCGCAGTAACCCGATCCCCATAAACAATTACAAAACTCCCGTCAGACACTATCAAACAAATCATCTTCTTGCGACACATAATGTTCGCCTCGAAGTCCGCCAACCAATCCATCCCAAGACCCAAATTGAAACCACCTAAGGTCCTCACAAACGGTCTAACAGGAAACTTATGACCGTCTAGTTCCACATCACCGTTCTCTATCATCAACAAAATCCTGGTAGACTTACCTATGGCATTTTCTACATCGAAGGGCACATCAACACGTCTACTACTAATAGGCAGCTTAGCATAGAAAGCAGCAGAGATAAAACTTTTACTGGCACCCGAATCAAATAACACAGAAGCTAAAGTTTGGTTCACTAGAAACGTATCGGACACGACATCAGGGTCCATCCTAGCTTCCTCCTGTGTCATAGTGAATGCCCTGGTGCTCGCCCTCGGCCCTTCACCTCCCATCTTCTTCGCCCCGGAACTCTCAACCCTCGGCTTCTTACAATCCCTGTTCATGTGACCCTCTTCACCACAGTTAAACACCGGACCATACGACAGTCCTTGCCATGTGCCCCGCCTTCCCACATTTGAAGCACAAGTTGACCAGACCTGCACTCCATACTATGCTCCCTTCCACACTTGCCACACCTCTTCGACCCCTCACTTGATGTAACACCGGCGGTCATCCACTCGTGCCTTCTTATACCGTCGAGGGCACACCCGACCAAACCTCTTCCCCTACTAGGTTTGATCACCACCGCTCTTCCTGCCACCCTCAGCAACACCACCACAGCCTGTTGGACCAAAAGAACCAATGAGCCAAGATCAGAAAACTCTAAGTTCAACATTGATATCACAACAACTACTGAAAGCTCCTCAGCAGTTCGACAAGTGCTGAAGACTTCAACAGCTGAAGATCAAAGTAGAGACTTCAACAGCTGAAGATCAAGTACTGAAGACTTCAACAGCTGAAGACAAGTACTGAAGACTTCACAGCTGAAGATCAAGTACTGAAGACTTCAACAGCTGAAGACGAAGTGCTGAAGCTCAACAGCTGAAGAACATAAGTGCTGAAGCTGAAGACTAAGTGCTGAAGCTCAACAGCTGAAGAACACAAGTGCTGAAGCTGAAGACTAAAGTGCTGAAGTCAACAGCTGAAGAACACAAGTGCTGAAGCTGAAGACTAAAGTACTAAAGGTCAACAATGAAGAATACAAGTGCTGAAGCTGAAGACCAAAGTACTGAAGTTCAACAGCTGAATAGTCCACAAGTGCTGAAGATCAACAACTGATGTACAAAGTCTGAAGACAAAGACTGAAGACATCAGCTGATGACATCTACTGAAGTCATCAGCTGATGAAACGTCTGAAGTTCAAGTCTGAAGACCAAGTGCTGAAGTTTCAGTAGTTTGTCACAACAGCTGAAGAGTACTTCTTCAGTAGTTGTGATATCAGTAGTTTTATGTTTTTACTTTCAGTAGTTTTGTAAAACGACTGAAGAGCTTGTTCTTCAGTCGTTGTAGTTTCAGTAGTTTCTTATCAGTAGTTTTGTAATAAGTAAACACTTAGCTTCTTGTAAGAAGATGTCAGCTGTTGACATCTTCAGTAGTTTTAGTGTTTCAGTAGTTTGTTAAATAACGGTTAGATGTCACTATCAAGTGACATCAGCCTACGTCATTTTTCCTTATATAAGGAAGAATGACCTAAATTGTATTTTGCGAAGCCATGCCAAAGCGTGTGATTGAATGAAATATTCCTTTTGCAGAAACTCTCTCTCTATAACTAATTCTGTTCATTGCTATATCTTTGGTATTCTTGCTCGAATTGTGCTAGTTGGTACTCTATTCCGCTGCTGAAATCATTCGAATCGATCAAACTAGATGCTGAGATCCTATCAAATGGTATCAGAGCAGGTTAATCATTGATCGATCTAACAATTGATCATTGAAACTGCTCATTTGCTCTAAGTTTGATCGAACTAGCAAATTCGCACGAATCTGTTATAGAGATTGAAGTTCTGTCGCTTTTGGCTATTTTAATTGAGGTTCTTAGTGGTTTTGAGCTAAATTTGTTTTGCTTATCTTGAATTTGTCTGAATTTTCGAAAATGACTACACCTTCTAATGATCCACACAATACTGGTTCCTCAACCAAGCCTCCGATGCTGGTTAGGAATGAGTATAACATTTGGCAACGAAGAATGCTCCATCACCTGTCTGTCAATAGTTCAGGTTGTTGGACATCCGTGGTACATGGACCACATAAGCCAATGGTGAATCATCCGGAAACAAATCAGTTGATTCCGAAGAAGAAGGAACAATACTCTGATGAGGACAAGAAGTTGTTTGAGATTGATGCTAAAGCCCATGGAATTCTGGCCATGGCACTGCCTAATGAAATCTATTCCGGGCTTATGCATCATGAAACTGCTCATGACCTTTGGAATGCACTGAAAGAACAATTTGGTGGCACTGATGAGGTCTTAGCAAACAACAGGGAAATCCTCGCCCAACAGTATGAGACTTTTGCTCATAGAAAGGGTGAGACTCTGACTCAGCAGTTTGAGCGGTTTTCATGTTTAATCTCTGAGTTGAAAATGGTTAAACATGAATATACCAAAAGCCAAATGAACCACAGATTCCTCAGATCACTGCCTGAGAGATGGGACACATATACAATTGTCCTACGCTCCAGTGCAAATCTGGATAATCTATCTCTCACCCAACTTCATGGGAAACTGCTTACATTCGAAAGAGAGATAGAGAAAAAAGGAAACTGGCTTCATCTGGTAAGCTCACTGAAGACTTTGTACCAGGCAACACTGCCTTGGTTGGTCATGAGTCAGAATATGCTTCATCTGAATGCCAGTATGATGAGCATATTGATTTCTCTTCAAACACTTCTGATTCTGCATTTGTGAGTGTTGATAGTCAGTTTACTGGGTGTAATAATGACAATCTATGCTTCATCATGGATGATCTCAAGGGGATTGCTGATGATGACTTAGAAGAGATGGATATTTTGAGCCAAATGGCCTTGATAAATATCAGATCTCAGAAGTTCTACAAAAGAACTGGAAGAAAGTTCCCAGGACTCTCTGGCAAAACCAAAGTTGGTTTTGACAAGAGTAAGTTGAGGTGTCACAAATGCCACAGGCTTGGACACTTTGCTAGAGAATGTAGATCATCTGGATCTAATTCTTCTGCACCCTTTGTGACTTTCCCTGGCAATAGTCAACAACACAGAGGGCAACATCCTGTCAATTCTGGTCATCATTCTCAACCACAATCTCCTGCATATTTTGTTCCTCAGGGTCCAATGCCATATCCTTACCCTTGTTATTACATGCCACAAACCAGTCAGGTTCAAGCACCATTGCTCAACAACCACATGCTCTTCCTGAGCCTCAACCATCTCAATCTCATCAACCTCCTCAACCTCAACAACACAGCTTCTTCACCCCTGGAGTTGTTGACTGGAGCAGTTTACCAGATGACATGTCTGGTCATGAACAACTGCTCAAGGTGCTGGTCAACATGGTGGTGACAGTCCTTTTGGGAATCTGGCACTTATGGCTCTGGAGTCTGCAGATGGATCATCCTCAAATGCCTCTTCATCACAGGTATCACAGGTATCCTCTGAGGCTAAGGCCAAATTATGTTCTGAAACATGCATAGCAGCATTTGCCTCTATTAGAGAAGCAAATGTAGCTTTAATTAATAAGAACATAGAGCTAGAAAAGATCATTTCCAAAAAAAAAGCTGAGTTTGAGTCTATGCTTAAAGAGAAAAATGATGAGATTTATAAACTTAAATGCCAAATCACTGATGATAAGGCTAGGGAAGAGGTACTTTTAGAAAAGTACAAAGACCTCAAGAAACCCTTGCAGTCACCCAAGTAGAGTGTGATCGATGGGTACAATCATGCAAAGGTTTTGAAATGCTTCTTAGTAAGCAATCAGCTTCCAATGTGAAGTTTGGCATTGGTTATAATCACACTGCTCCTCCTACAGATTTTGCTTCAAGAGCAGAAGTGAAATCTGATGGAGAAAGCAATAACCAATCCACCTCATCATGTGATTCACTTTCTGATAGAGCACCATCAGAAGTTGAAGTTAGTATTATTCCCTCGTTGAACCTATCAGCTGATCTTGATGGTTCATACTGACACTCACATACAAAGATATGAGTTGATCAACTCAGGAGTTATTTCTGGAAGTCCTGAAAGGACTGGAGAGCAAGATTTAACACCTGAAGTTCAAACTCCAACTACTGTCAGCACTGAAGAGAAGAAAACTGTCAGTAGAAAGGGTTTGAAGACTACTAAAGAGGAAGTCAAGAAAGCAAATAGTGCTTCCAAAGTGCTGAAGAACAAGTCTTCAGTAGTTTCATTCTCTTTAGTTGATGATCAACATAAGATGAAGAAGAAACCATGTGAAATATGTGGTTTGTTCAATCATCTTACAGATGATTGTTGGTACAAAAGAGGATCCAAACTCAAACATAAAGAGGAAATTAAAGAAAATGGTTAAAATGAAAACTGAGTTTGAAGCCACATTTGTACCAGCAACATCAAATCCTGTAACCCTTAAGTCCAAAAAGAAATCCAAAAAGGAAGGGGTTAAACAGGTAACAGCTGAGATTGCTCAAAAGAAGAAGTGCAACATAGGAACTTATCAAACTCCAATGCCAATGTGTCTGAAGAGCTGAAAGCTTTATCACAAAATCAGACACAGCTGGTTATGATGGTTCAACATCTATTGGGAAGAGTTAACCAATTAGATGTTCCTATGTTGAAACCACAGAAAAGGAGGTCCAAGCCAAAGGATTCCTCTTCTTCACCATCTTCTTCCTCTCAGGCTGTTGTTTCCAACAAACCTGTTAGTTTACCATCTGTTGATGAGAACAGGCCCAAAACCAAAAAGGTTTGGGTCTCAAAATCTAACTAATTTGTTGTGTTTTGCAGGGTTCTTCAACATGCCACAGAGGCATCTGGTATGTAGACAGTGGAGGATCCATGCATATGACAGGAAACAGATCACTTCTTAATGACTACTCTCAAGGAAGGAAGGGGTTTGTGTCATTTGGCAATGATGCAAAGGGTTACATCATCGGCAAAGGCTTTGTTTCCAATGGGGAAATAAAGTTTGATGATGTTAACCATGTGGAAAATCTCAAGTACAACCTCTTGAGTGTCAGTCAAATGTGTGACAAAGGCCATGTTGCTCTTTTCACCAGTCAGAACTGTCGGATTCTGTCATCCAAAGTTCTAAGTTTGATTGATAAGGTGTTGGATGAATACACTCTCCTGAAGGCCAACAGGACAGGAAGAGTGTATGCCTTAGATCTTTCCAAGAAAATAGATCTCAAAGGCCATCCTTGCCTATTTTCCAAGGCTTCCCCTCAAGAATCTACTCTATGGCATAGAAGGCTGGGTCATGTTAATCTCAAAAACATAAATCAGCTGATAAACCATGGTTTAGTAAGGGGACTGCCTATGAAGGAGTACAAATGTGAAGATAACTGCACTGCTTGTTTAAAAGGAAAACAACACAAAGCTTCATTTCCCTCCATAGAAGAACCTAAGTCCACTGCCTGCTTACAGCTTCTTCACATGGATCTCTTTGGTCCTGTGAGAGTGATGAGTATGGCTAAGAAGAAATACTGTCTGGTAATTGTGGATGATTACTCCAGATTTGTATGGACTTTCTTCTTGCATTCAAAGGATGAGGCAGCTCAGAAGATTATCAACTTTGTGTTGTATGTTGAGAAGCAGTATTCCCTCTCAGTCAAGTGTATTAGAAGTGATAATGGAACAGAATTCAGAAACAATACACTTGATGAGTTCTACCTCTCAAAGGGAATCAAGAGGCAGTTTAGCATTCCAAGAACTCCTGAACAAAATGGAGTAGTGGAGAGAAAGAACAGGACCCTTATTGAAGCTGCAAGGTCCATGTTGGCTGATTCTGGACTGCCAATGACTTTTTGGGCTGAAGCTGTCAATACAGCTTGCTATGTACAGAATAGAGTTCTAGTAAATCAGAGGTTGATGAAGACTCCATATGAAGTTCTTCATCATTTGGCCCCTCTAATTTCATTCTTCAGAGCTTTTGGGTGTCCTTGTTTCATTCTCAACACACGGGATCAACTCCAAAAATTTGATCCTAAGGTGGATGCAGGGTACTTTGTTGGTTATTCATCAACTTGCAAAGCATACAGAGTCTTCAACTGCAGAACAAAGATGGTTGAAGAGACTCTACATGTTAAGTTTAATGAATCTCCAAAGGACAAGATTCCACAAAGCCCTGTGGAGCTATTTGATTTGGACATACTGCAATATGTTCCTTATCAAATCCTGCTGTTGCTCCTGTCAACAGTTCACCACCTGGTGGTACTGCTGGTGCTGATGATGATGAATAGCAGTACTCACCTCTTCAGGTTTAGTGACCAACTGCCTGTGTCCTCTAAACCTGATGCTCCTGTAGCTTCAGTAGCTTCATCCACAACAAGTGCTGATGAGATTTCTGCATCTTCAACTTCATTTGAGTTGCCACCATCTACATGGTTTCAAGAGTCTACATCAACATCTGTTGCTGCTGAAGGTTCTACAAACACTTGCACTGATCTCATTGTTTATCAAGAGCTGAAGAATCACCCAATGTCTCAAATCATTGGTGATATCAATGCTGGAGTTTCAACCAGAAGTCAATTGTCCAATTTCTGCTTCTATGCTCTCTTCATCAGTCAGCTAGAGCCAAAGAATTATCATGTTGCACTTAGAGACAATGGCTGGGTTGAAGCAATGCAGCTTGAGCTTCTTCAGTTCAAAAAAAGCAAGTGTGGGAGCTTGTTCCTCTTTCCCCAGGTAAGTGTGCAATAGGCACTAAATGGGTGTTTAGGAATAAAACAGATGAAAATGGGCTTATTGTTAAGAACAAGGCCAGACTGGTTGTTCAGGGGTTTGCACAAGAAGAAGGTATTGATTATGATGAAACCTTTGCCCCTGTAGCCAGACTGGAGGCAATTAGATTGTTCTTAGCCTATGCTGCACTCCACAATCTTAAAGTTTTTCAAATGGATGTTAAAAGTGCATTTTTATATGGTAAAATAAAAGAAGAAGTTTATGTGTGTCAACCACCAGGTTTTGAGGATAATAAACACCCAGAATGGGTATACAAGCTTGATAAGGCTCTTTATGGGTTGAAACAAGCTCCTAGAGCCTGGTATGAGACATTATCTAACTTTCTTCTGCAAAATAATTTCACTAGAGGCTCCATAGATAAAACTTATTTATTAAGAAGGTGGATCAGCATAAGCTACTTGTTCAAATTTATGTTGATGATTATATTTGCATCCTCTGATCCCCAGTTGTGTGATGATTTTACAAAATTAATGCAAAGGAAGTTTGAAATGAGTGCAATGGGAGAATTACAGTTCTTTCTAGGCTTGCAAATCAAACAAAAAGCTGATGGAATTTTCATTCATCAGTCTAAATATACAAAAGATCTTTTAAATAAGTTTGATTTACAAAACTGTAAGCCCTGTTCTACTCCCATGTGCAACACCACACAATTGGATATTGATCAGAAAGGTAAAGCTGTTGATGAAACGCTTTACAGATGTATGATTGGGTCCTTGATGTATTTAACAGCTTCTAGACCAGATATTATGTTTGCTACATGTGTTTGTGCTAGATTTCAGGCTGCACCTAAAAGTCTCATCTGATTGCAGTCAAGAGGATCTTTAGATATTTGCAAGGTACACAATCTCTAGGTTTATGGTATTCCACTGGGCACTCTTGCAAATTAGTTGCTTTCTCTGATAGTGACTATGCAGGGTGTAAGTTGACCAGGAAATCAACTTCTGGTGGATGTCAATTCCTAGGCAACTGTTTGATTTCTTGGCAGAGTAAGAAACAAACATCTGTTGCTACATCCACTGCTGAAGCCGAGTACATTGCTGCTGCAAGTTGTACATCCCAAGTACTCTGGCTTCAGAATCAACTTTTGGATTATGGCATTACAGAGACTAAGACTCCGTTATTAATGGATAGTGCTTCAGCTCTTTGCATTGTCAAAAATCCAGTCCAGCACTCTAGGACCAAACATATAGAAATTAGACATCATTTTATAAGAGATTGTTTTGAAAAGGGTCTAATTAATCCTATGTTTGTGCCTAGTGCTGATGAGCTTGCAGACATTTTTACTAAGCCTTTGGATAGTTCAACTTTCCACAACCTGGTGTTAAGGCTTGGTATGCTGCAGCTAGAATAAGTGACAACTACTGATGATCTCAGTAATAAGTACTGATGATCATTGGTAACCATGTCACATATAAGTACTGATGAGTTCTTTTACCCTCAGTAGTTTTTATACTACTGAAGGCTAAATGCCTCACAAGTACTGAAGTACTTTATCTGTTCTAAACTACTGATGTAGTTACAACTACTGAAATCAGTAAAAACAGATAAGTACTGACGTCCTATGAAACACCTGAAAAGCAGATGAAAAGTCTGATGAGTAAGTGTTGAGGACAGTATGAAACAGCTGAAAAGCTAAGAATTGACGAAAACAGCTGATGAGTAATTTCTCTTCAGTTGTTTCTACAACTGCTGTTTCTAAACAACTGAAGCAAGACCACAGTCTTCAGTAGTTTCACAACTACTGATAACTAATACCAAGTCTTCAGTTGTTTACAACAACTGATGGCAAAACCACTGTCTTCAGTAGTTTCACAACTACTGATGACAAATACCAAGTCCTCAGTTGTTTACATCATATGAAGTCAAAACCACGACCTTCAGTAGTTTCATAACTACTGATGGTTAACACCAAGACTTCAGCTGTTTCAACGTCTGATGGTCAAAACCAAGTCTTCAGTTGTTTTATAACACCTGATGACAACACCACCACTGTCAGTCGTTTTAAACCTCTGAAGGTTAATACCACGTCATCAGTAGTTTCAAACAGCTGATGACCACACCAAAACCTTCAGTAGTTTTCTTTCAGCCTTTTCCTCTCCCAACCCTATAAATACCTGTCTTCTTCTCAAACGGTCCATTAGCCGTTCTTCTGACCTTCATACTTCAAAAATGGCAACCATGAGTCTAAAACCCCGACATAACTGCGTCGCCTACCTCACGAAAACGGCCTTCTGGACAAAGTTTGATCACGCCATAAACCTAATGGCTGATTCTCAGTATAGTACTGCTCTGCTCTTAAACCCGACCATCTACCCAGAGTCACTAAGTCAGTTTTGGTCCAATGCCTACGTTCACACTGATGTGCCTTCCGGCCAAATTTCTGTTCGGTCATTGGTCAACCAAAACAAGTAGAGGTTACACCTGATAGCATTCGTAAGTGCTAAATTTACAAGATGCTACTGCTGTGACTGAGTATCCGAAGGGCACAACTGATATGTCCTTCATCAACAATGGGTACGACGGAAATCTTCGAGCTGCTACCATACTGAAGAAGAACTTCCCTGATGCTGAACGAATGATATTTCATTATGGTGAATGTTCTGCTAGCCTTCGAAGTTGGCACAGAAACCTGTGGGAAAAGATGGCTATTATATCCCAGGTTTCTGATGGCCATAATTTTAAATGAATTACAAACTGATGGCCTTGTTGGCTTGGAGTCCCTGCACCAGCTGTTCTAGCTGAGGTATACTCCAGGCATAACTCCGACCAATCCCTCAAAGAAGCTGCCCGTTTGCTAAAACCCAAGCAAAGGGAACCCACAGCTTCAACTGCCAGATCCAAAGTCCCCACCAAGCCAAAATCCAAACCCAAACAAGCTAATCAGGGAGATGAGTCCCCTGATGATGCTCCTGTACCACCCAAACAGGATAAACCTACTGGTTCAAACCTCCCAGTAGTGTTAAGGACTCAACCAGCAACAGCCGCACAGGTATCCTCTCAAAAGGATCCTGTTGCAACCATTTCAGGGGAAACCACATTGCTGAGACCTCTCTCACTTGAGGAGGTTATCATTGAAGAGCATCCCTCTCCCCGGATGCAATCAGCTTCTATCCTCTCCCCATGCAAATGCCCCTCAAAGCCCAACCATTATAATTGCCAATGTGCTGACTCAGGCATGCCTCTCCTCCTCCCCTACAACCACCACAAAGGGGGGAGAACAACAGCACTTGAGGAAGAGGATACACATGCTTCTGACAACCCACAGCACCGGGGTTTAAATGTTCTATCTCCTGGTGTGGATATGGAGATCAGAACATCTGGTGAGGCTGCCACCTCTTCTGAATCAGCATATGATCAGACTGAGGTTGGTAATAACTAAGACCTCACCAGAGGCAACACTGATGAAGGACAAAGTCCTGAGGCTGGAAGTCCCCAGTTCCAAGACAAAGGGGCACATGCTACAACTGGTCTACACCCAGTGCATGTACATCCTGCTACAAGCAGGAGGTCAGGTGATTCAGCATCTGCTGATGATGACCTGGGCTTTTTCTATGATGTTCTTGCCCAGAACACAATCCTAGAGGAGGAAGTCAGTAGGCTGCAAAAACTACTTGACCAACTCTCTCAAGGAGAAAGACCATCTGCCACCACATCAACCCAACAGATGGCACCTTCCTCTGAAGGTCCCTTAAACACACAGCCACTACAAATTCTCAGCCACCTGCCTCTTTTCTGGCACCATTTCTCAGGACCAAAACCCCCCTGAGCAAATGGATGCTATCCCTCAAAATCCCCTATCTCTCATCACACCGCAGCTAACCGAATTTGTTATTAAAACTGTTGATGAGAGACTTTCTTCTGTCTTACAACCCCTGGTGGAGGATGTACTGAGCCAACAACTTTCTGCTACTCAATCCCTTGCAACCAATGCACCCAAAAAGGGGGAGAGTTCAGCAGTGAAAGCTAAAAGAAAGAGGATGGAGAAGGAGAGAGAGAAAGAGAAGGATAAAGAGGTGGAAAAAGAGAAGGATTGTGTATGAGGCCGAAAAAGAGAAGGAGAATGTGATTGAGAAGGGAGCTGAAATTGAAAAGTACATGAAAGTCAAAAGATTTTCATGTCACATACAAGAAAAAAAGAGAGTGCTGAGAAAGAGAAGAACTTGAACGAAATGGTTAAAGAGGCTGATGCTGAACACAGCAGATCAATGGACAATATCATTGATCAGCTGTTTAGGCAAGGTTTCGACACTGAAAAGCTGGATTCTGAAATAAGAAGATTAGAGATCGAAGAGATTCAACAAAGATGGGCCAGCTACACACTATGGATAGAGAGAGACTTGAGATCATGATCAGATTTATCAGCAAATACCTTGGGAGATCATTGATCGAAGTAAAATCATGGACCAGGGACAGCATCTTGGCCATAACCTCCAAGATCTGTTCGTCTGAAGCATACACTAAGGGTTTAGTAGTCGAAGCTTTGAATGAAGCAGGAGCAGGGAGCAGGACTGAGCTAGCCAAACACTCAAAAGCCACACTCACCTCCAAAATGCTAACTCAGCCTGTCAACATTCCCTCTCCAAAACAACCACAACCACAACCCACAAAACCAACTCCCTTACCCTCAAAACCAACAGCCGATGATGCACCTAAGCAGAAGAAGAGAAGGGTGTTGAGGCTTGTGAAGAAGAAGAAAATGATGATGAAGAAGATAGGCTGCCGATCTCAGCTGTTCTGCAGTTGCCTAAGGCCAAAGATCTCTCTCTTGCAATAACTCCTGAGCAACAAAGAGATGCAATCAAAGTGAAATTGGAAGAAGAAGAACAACACAGATTGCATGATGAAGAGTTATTGAGGAGAGTAGATAAAGCATATGCAGCCACTTCCTCCATCATTAATATGAAAAAACAAGCTCAGAGGATTTATACTCTTAGACATACTTTTCAGTATGTGAAAGAAAGAGTAAGAATTTGGCCTGATCCCAGGGTGGCTCACAGAATACAAAAGAAAAATATCCCTCAGAGATACAATGGGCAAGTGAAAAAGATTGTAGATGAAGTGATCTCCTTAGCCTTGTAGTCTCACCTGGGAAATCCTGGAAGATTTCAAAAAGGCCTACACCTCAAACATGCCCCACAAAAGATGCTAGAGAACAGAATGATCAAAAAGGGCTGGTGTATAAGAGGCTGAATGAGATCAGAAAGGATGAGTTACCACTGCTGTTAGAAGGTCATCATCCTGATGAATTTGCTTACAGACAGATTACAACAGTGGTACTCAAAAATGGAAAACAGGTCAAATTCCTGTCTGAGTACTATGGGCCTGAAGGATTCTTCGATGGTGAGGCAGAGGAGCTCACCATGGAGGAACAAATTGTATTTTTGGAGGCCTACACCAGGGAATCCTACAAGCTCATAGTTGGGAAGTGAGTCTCATGGATGGGGGAACAGCTCAGTGTCCAATTCCCCAATACAGAGCTCCCATCCATACATTGCCAACCAAATCATCAGAGACTCATTCCCAGGCCAGTGCTTATATGGGTCATCTTCTCAACTGATCAAGAAGGAAAAAGACCAACCATTCTGCCAACAATAAGTGGGAAAATAAATCAATTAGAGGTTTTGGCTGCATTGGTTCAGGGGGAGTTTGTTGGACCAAAAGAACCAATGAGCCAAGATCAGAAAACCTCTAAGTCCCACATGATATCACAACAACTGCTGAAGGCTTCATCAGCAGTTCGACAAGTGCTGAAGACTTCAACAGCTGAAGATCAAGTACTGAAGACTTCAACAGCTGAAGATAAAGTGCTGAAGCTTCAACAGCTGAAGATCAAGTACTGAAAACTTCAACAGCTGAAGACAAGTACTGAAGACTTCAAAAGTGAAGTCAAGTACTGAAGACTCAACAGCTAAGACTAAAATGCTGAAGCTCACAGCTGAAGAACACAAGTGTGAAGCTGAAGACTAAAGTGCTGAAGCTCAACAGCTGAAGAACACAAGTGCTGAAGTGAAGACTAAAGTGTGAAGCTCAACAGCTGAAGAACACAAGTGCTGAGCTGAAGACTAAAGTATGAAGGTAACACTGAAGACTACAAGTGCTGAAGCTGAAGATCAAGTACTGAAGTACAACAGCTGAAGAGTTCCAAAGTGCTGAAGATCAACAACTGATGTACAAAGTCTGAAGACAAGACTGAAGACATCAGCTGATGACATCTACTGAAGTCATCAGCTGATGAAACGTTTGAAGTTCAAGTCTGAAGACCAAGTACTAAAGTTTCAGTAGTTTGTCACAACAGCTGAAGAGTACTTCTTCAGTAGTTGTGATCAGTAGTTTTATGTTTTTACTTTTAGTAGTTTTGTAAAACGACTGAAGAGCTGTTCTTCAGTCGTTGTAGTTTCAGTAGTTTCTTATCAGTAGTTTTGTAATAAGTAAACACTTAGCTTCTTGTAAGAAGATGTCAGCTGTTAGACATCTTCAGTAGTTTTAGTGTTCTGTAGTTTGTTAATAACGGTTAGATGTCACTATCAAGTGACATCAGCCTACGTCATTTTTCCTTATATAAGGAAGAATGACCTAAATTGTAATTTTGCGAATGCCATGCCAAAGCGTGTGATTAAATGAATATTCCTTTTGCAAAAACTCTCTCTCTATAACTAATTCTGTTCATTGCTATATCTTCGGTATTCTTGCTCGAATTGTGCTAGTTGGTACTCTATTCCGCTGCTGAAATCATTCGAATCGATCAAACTAGATGCTGAGATCCTATCACAGCCTTCTCATCATATAGCCTCACTGCCAAATCCACTGCCGACCTAAATGTGCTCGTTCGGGCGCCAATCATGTGCTTGCGAATATCCGCTGGCAAACCTTGAATATGCCTCTTGATCTATCAACATAAAGGTGTCACCTGATCCGGCACCAGATGTGCCATCTCGTTGAATTTGGTGGTATACTATTGGTGCGTCATCGTTCCTGCCTCCAGCTACAGGAACTCTCTCTCAACCTTATCCATTTCTCTATGAGGACAGAACTTCTCAATCACCAACTTCTTCAATTCAGACCATCTCATTCTCCCAATGGCCCTACTACCCTCGGCTTGGACTATATTGTCCCACCAGCATAAAGCTAAGGCTATAAATGAATGGGTAGCAACTTCACCTTCTGGTCCTCCCGGCACTCGCTGATATCAAGAACCGCCTCCATTTCCCTCACCCACCGATGAGCAGCAACAGCAGTGTTGTTTCCATCAAAAGTTGGGGGCTTGCATCTCATAAACGCCCCGTAGTTACAGCCTCGTGCTGAATCCTGCACAGGCTTTTCTTCATCATCCGAGAGAACCGTTTCAGGCTCCGGTGCTCTCATCTCCCGAGGACCAGTCTCCTTTCTTTCCCCTTCCTGTACTGCCTTAATCACTTCGGTCACCAAACGGTAAGATTGTCTGCATGACCTGATTAACTTCTTCCACAACAGCCTCTTTTACTGGCTCTCAGATTGGCGCTCTCGTTGTGACCCTCCGGATAAGGGGTCTCTGGTTCTTCATGAACCACCTTCTCAACTCTGGGTCTCCCTCTCTTGGGTCGCTGTTCAACACCGTGACCTCTACCACGAGAGGCTTTTGAAGATCTACCACCAGCCATACACACGCACACTGAAAGATTCAAACACCAACACGGTCATTCAAGGGAATAGCTCAGTTTATGTTAAGTACAGTAAGTCCCTAATTACAGTGGCCAGTTATGATTAGCCACTTACTTTACTCTTCACACCCCGAGCATTACCTATCCTGACTAGATCAGTATTTAAATCCACAAACAACACATAACACATCACATGCGCACATAAAACCTGTTAACATTACGAAAATACCTGATGGAACGTAGCTACTCAAATTGGCATCTCATTCCCTTTCCGTCCCATTCTCAGTTTAAGTTAAGGTTTATTTTGAAAATTTACCCATTTCACTTAAACTTTGGCTCTGATACCAACTTGTAAGGCCCCGCTCCCGGGACACTTACAGCTGGTAAATCATTACGCATAAACCACAGAACTTACATTTAATCATTCATAAAACATGGCAGCGGAAACATAAAACTAACTTTTCATATCATTACAAATGCTTTTGCAAGTTAATACAAGCGTTCATTTCAAAACATCATTCATTCGCATTACAATGCAAAAACATTAACAAAAGAATGCCATCCAAAAGAGCTGAGTAGCCACCTCGTGCCATCCTCAGCAATCATTACCTGCCAACTGGAAACACATCAAAGTCAGCGTTGCTGAGTGAGTTCTAGTTTTATAAAATGAAACATACTTTTCTTTCGTTAAAACCGTTCTTTTTCTTTCATGCGATCATACATCATACGTACACATAGATAATAATTATTATTATCTTTATCGTTCATTAACTTCCGTTCGTTCATCCATTCCTTCTTTCATTCGTTCATCCATTCCTTCTTTCATTCGTTCGTTCATCATTACATCTTTTCCATTCGTCATCACCATGAACTTTACCCGTCATTCTCGTGGTACTAGACCTAAGCCTATAAAAGACCTTCATTGGTGGTGCTCGGCACCAAATGGTCACCATACCTAAGGTAAAGTTCAGGTATACCACCGTCATATGCTATGCCCTTCAGTCTCGTGTACTAGACCTAAGCCTATAAAAGACCTTCATCGGTGGTGCTCGACACCAAATGGTCACAGTACCCAAGGCACGCAACAATGGTTCATACATATGGTCAATCACAAAGAAAGACCCCGATGTGCATCCTCCCGGGGTAGCGAACCCGCACACCGTTGGGCTAACACCTTAATGGCGTGTCCTGACATACAGTGCTTGCAAGACTTTCATTACTTTATCGTTCATTAATGCATGCATTCTTACTTCATGTTCCTCTTTCATTATCTTTCACTTTATGTTGCATACTACGTCATTCATTCTTTAACATTCAACGTAAAGCCATAGGAAAGATAAACATACATCATAATAAGGAACATATTATACACAGTCATTACATCATACAGGGTAACATCATACATACATAACATGCATCATGCATAAACATGCGACATCATCATCATCATGCCTAACATGCTCTCTAAGGCCTCAATCTTCATCTTACATGCTCTTACGGGAACCTTTACGTCAAAACTTACATCTGCACTTTCCCCCGAAAGTCAGAAGTCAAACTACACTTTCCTTCGGGTGCAGCAGCCCTATTCAGGCGTATGGACACCCTTCAGTCGCATGGCCTCCATGCGACTGAACATCATGTGAATGAACCAATTCGGATGAACACTCATTCGAATGAACGCCCAATCGTATGAATGGACTTAATGCGGATGGGCCTCATGCGAATAAACTAATGTGGATGAGCACTTATGCGACTGGACCCTCAATTGCATGACTCCCCATGCGACTGGCCCCAATCATGCGAAAGAACTCTCAATCGTGCGAATGAACCCCATTCGCACCTCATTCGGCCGTATGGCCTTCATTCGGTCGCCTAGCCCTAGCTGAAGCAGAATCCAGTTCATCTCGAACCCAATCTGCCATTTTTGACCTCCAAATTCATCCAAACTCATTCTAAGCTCAAATCAACCATCCTAAACCTTAGGAATGCATACCACAACACCATTCAAGCACACACAAGCTCAAAAGCAAGGCTCAAACAAATCATATACACACATACACATACGCATTTGGGTCCCACACATACACACTCAAAAACCCGATTTTCAGATGTGGCCCAGCCCTGAAATCATTCAAAAACGTTTAAAGGAGGGGTACTAGAACTCAATTAAATGACCATAACGAGGAAAGCTTCGATTTGAGTTGCTTCTCAATGATTTTGGCTCACTCTAACCAACCTGAACCAAGTTTTCTCCCTTTTCTCTTCTTTCTCTCTTCTCCTCTTTCTTTGGCTGAAAATATGGGTGTGGGGAGAGGGTAATGGCTGCCTCTCCCTTTATATACCTCCACTTACCCAACTTTCCTCGTTGGTGAGTTTGGTCCCTCGGCTTTGGACTTTATTTCTTTTCTTCTTGTTTGTCGGCTTCAAAATAAATAAATAACCGGGTGTTACAAAGTTTACGTTTTTCAGTATACGGTAGATTAGGGTTCTTCAAAATTTTCGTTTTTGTGTCAAAGTGTCAAAAATCATCGATTTTGCAAAAAACACCAGCCTTCAGTCGCACGCTTGGTTCAATCACACAACTGAACTCAATCGCACACGCCATACGCATGATTGGACTCATTCGCTCCACTCATTTGTACAACTGAACAAATCCATTCGTTTGCCTCCAATCACCCACTCCATACATACGACTGACTCCAATCACACGATTGAATTCATTCGCATACTTCAATCGCATTCCTCATTCGCAGGACTAAACCACTCCTATCGTTTGAGTCCAATCGTCCACTTCAATCACACAACTAAATTCAATCGCACTCTTCATTCGCACGAGTGAACCATACTTATAGTCCATTCGCACAAGTGAACCAGTCTTGTTCTAAAGTTCAAAGTTTATAGAAATGGAAGATCGATTCGTTGCCCTTACTGCCGGAAGGGACTCTCGCATCCAGAACCTTTTGCTTCTAGAAAATGAATCTGGGAATCATAATAAACCACCAAAGCTTATAATGTTAGATGATTACACAATGGAAACAGAGGTTCTAGATTTATCTAAATGGAGTTGATCCCAATCTTTGGGCATCCATTGAGACAGGTTACACTATGTCAGTCGGTGCTGATGGAGTTAAGCTGACTCTGGGAGTAATGAATGACAGCCAGAAGGTTAAGTACAATGCAGAAAAGAAAGTGTATGCCCTATTGACTCAGTCGATACCGTAAGACATCTTTCATCACTTTTCTGAGAACAAGCAGGTGAAAAAGTTATGGGAAGCATTGGAGAAGAGATATGATGGGAAAGCAATGTTAAAGGCTTTGAAGGCTAAGGCTCTCAAGAAGGAGTTTGATAACTTCTCTTCGATAGGGAATGAGAGCTTGGATGATATTATTGACATGTTCTACCATCTGAAGAATGAGCTGTACACTCATGGTGTAACAACATCTATGGAAGATAAAGTGTCAACTTTTGCTGACGGTTTGCTAGATAAATGGGATTCGTTTGTGTTTAATCTGAGATAGAATGATATCCATGCAAAGTTGGATATAAATGATTTCATAATAAAGTTAAGAGAGGAAGAACTGAGAAAAAAGTACAAGTCACAGAAAGGATCCTACGATAAGAATCCTTCACTTTACAACTCATTTCCCACTCCAACCAATTTAGGAGCACTACTTCAAACAAAATTCGTATCTAGTTCCGCAGCTCCTTCTCAAACAACTGCTTCAGGATCCAAAACGTCAGGGTCATCTTGCACCCAATACATAGTACCTGAAGAAAATACTACAAAGTTAAAGACCGAGAATCTCGGTAATATCACAGTGGAAGTTGCAAAGGAGCATATGGATCTTCTAGCAGCTGTTATCCATTCCTACGATGGATTAGTTGCCAGGAGATTGGAAATTTCCATCTTGCAGATGAAGATTACGAGCAAGTTGACAAGAATGAGCTAGAAAGAATGGACATCATGTGGGCCATGGCGAGTGCTGTTAGAAGGGCTAAAATATTTGTGAAAAAGACGGGGCATAATTTAGTAGTCACTAAAGACACAACCTTTGGTTTCGAGAAAACCAAAGTCACTTGCTTTAATTGTGGTGAAAAGGGGCATTTTAAATGTGAATGTGTAAAGCTGAAGAAAACAGGAAATGGAAATCCATTTTCCACGTTCAACCGTGAAGACAAACCCATGAGTGGAGCTACCTCTACAAGCAAAGAGACAAATGTCACACCCCCGCTAAGAGCGGAAACACGGGGATGTAACGAGACAGGATCGTCATAACACATGGTAAACGATAGAGATGCAATATAATAAATGATGACAAGCGTGTCATGACGACACTCGACAACAAGGGGACTTGTGTCGTATTTAGTCAATATTCATGACAACATAGCCATAAGCATAAACATGATAAATGATTCAGATAACAAAGATGATAACATTGTACGCAATTCCCACAACCCGGGAACAAGTTACAAAAGTATAATGTTGTTCAAGACGAACTACAACAATGTTTCCCAAAAGACAAAGTTTAGCCACAAATGCATCCTAGGGTCTCCACTAAGGCAGCACACCTAGATCTTCAATTAGCATGATCACCTGAAAAGATATGCTCAAAATGGTCAACAGAATTGTTGGTGAGCTCGCAGGTTTAAAATAGTAAATAAGTAATTGATGCTGTATAAATGTTGTTGCGGAATACCGTGAATATAGTTATAAGTAAGCAAAATTACATGACATGAGCTTTACAACCAAACCTAACAACGTACACAAAGAATCTTGTCAGAATATATTCACCCAAGGCCCGTTCCTAGCGACTGTTGGTACTAACTAGTATACCAACAACGAAGGTGGGGGTGTCAACCCAGTAGTACTACCAATACCTATATGTCAGTTCCCACACTGGAATTAAATGGTTGTAAAGAAAGAACCACATAGCAGACCCAAGCATGTATCAGATAAGTTCTCACAAAACAGTATCACGTTGATTCCAAGTATGTAAATTGTATGTAAGTTGTACAGCATAGAAAACGGATGAGCATACTTTTCCCCCCATGTTTGTAAATGATTGAAAAGTAGTATAAGCATAAAAAGGGGCCATGAAACTCACTTGTTAAGTGGTAAGTATGAATGATTCAAAGTTCCCCAAATGAAGTAAGCAATGAACGGTCAAACACCTATTGACAGTTATTGTTAAGCATTAATGATATGCATGTAGCAAATAGTCATGTTCGGTCGATCCGGGTTGTATCGGTTTGGTCGTGGGTAACACGCACACAAACAGACACACGTATTAGATCTTATGTAGATCTAAGTACTAGAGGTAGTTGCCATTGCTGATGATATTTGTGTAAAAGATTCATGGTTATAAGAGAAAGTACTTGTTAAATATTAGTAATCATAAATGAGTTATTGATAATTGTAAAATGTTAGGTTGATTTGATTTATAATAGTATTTGTGGCCTTGATAGTGTTGACTTTAATCTTTGTGGTCGTGCAATGACATTTGTATTGATGTTACCTTATCATCACATGACATTCAAGAAGGAAATTCACACACACAACATCATCAGTCACATAACAGGACAGACGCTCGAATCAAAACTCCATTCGCATGAATCAACCCTTATTCGTACGAATCAACTTCATTCGTACGATTGAACCTTCATTCGCACGACTGGCGTTCAGTCGTACCACACATCACTCAATCGCACGACTCAACCTTCATGCGCACGAATCAACCTTCATTCGTACGAATCAGCTTCATTCGTACGATTGAACCTTCATTCGTACGATTGGCCTTCAGTCGTGTGATACACGCACAATCGCACACATTCATTCGGTCATTGACTCAATCGCATGCGTACACTCATCCACATTGACTCAATCGCATGCATTCATTCGATCGCACGAATAAGTCACATGACATACCCAGTCGCACAACTCAGTCGCCTGAAAGACACAGTCGCACGACTCACTCAGTCGCACGGCTCAGTTGCATGACAGACCAGTCGCCTGAACTGCAGGTTCGTGACTGCTGAAGTGCAGAGCAGCCTTTGGCTGCTCCGAGCATGAGGTTTACACAACAAGAACTTCCAGAAACACACTATAAATACACGCAAACAAGAAGCACACGCAACAAGACATCACACACACCCACATGACCTCTTGTGTTCGGGTTGAACCCAAATACCTAAAACCCTAGAAATGGACAATAGTAAAACGAACAAGAAAGGGACAACCAAGGTCGTCTACCTGCAAGGATGGAGTAGACTAGGTTGTAGATGAAGTCTAGATGACGAAAACGAGACGAAAGGGGCGGTTTTGGTGCAAAGATGAAGAAGATGTGAAGTGGAGAAGAATGAAGAAGAAGAAGAAGTGAAGAAGAAGGAAGAATGGCTGGGAAAATGGGGTTTTTATACCCATCCCAAGTTTGCAAAATGTCAATTTTAGTCCCTGCACTTAGCCCCCGAGTTCCCAAAGTTTATTTTGGTTGAAAATGACTTTAAAAGTGTTTGTTATATTAATGTCAAAATTGTATTTAATGATAATTGGCCCTTAAAAATGGTTTTATTAATGACAATGATTTTATATAAAATGGTATATTTTGTGATAATGGTGATGAAATTTGTAAAAGTTTTAAGCATAACACACGATCATGAAAGAAACACAAGCACAAAGATATTAAAGCAAGTAGGATATCCACACAAGGAGTTAGTAAATATGAGGAATGAATGATCAAAGAAAAGTTAACGGATAATCGCGTTAATTGACGGACCTTGTGGTGACGGATGTCACAACAAAGGCCTTGACTGCTCAAGGTGATGAAGGGCAAGACTGGACCTTCCGCTTTATGTCTTCGGCTAAATCAATCATTGCCTGTGTTGAGGGACTGGATGATGGTTCTACAAGTGAAGGTGAGATCACAGTTGAGCAAATAATGTCAAATACCGAAGAAGCTATGAACGTGGTACATCACTTGGTTGAGGAAGAGCTCAGAGCAACAAGTTCAGAATCTCCAGCATCCGAAGAGTCTAACTATGCATTGATGGCTGATTCAACCTATTCCTCACAGGTAAGTACTAAAGACCAACTATTTGAAAAACATGGTTGTGATGAATGTGATAAATTTAGAGAAAACATTGATTTGAAATTTGCTATGTTATTAGATCACAATGATAACTTAGTAAATGATTTACAACTGTGCACTGAAGCTAATCGTATTTTAAAACAAAATGAGTGAAGTTACAAAGAAAAAATAGAACTTTTGGGTAAACAACTAAGGGAAACCTAGGTTGTTGCTTTCAATCAAGAAAATGTTATAAAGTTTTATTTAAATTATTTAGAAGAAACAAAGAAAGAAAAAGCAGTTTTAGATGTCAAAGTTAATTCATTAAAACAAAAACTGCATAGTTGGACCAGTTCTTCTCACATAGTTCAACACTTAGTGAAAGAATGAAATAATAGGGAAGGGTTGGGTTACAAAGTAGTCCCACCACCACATGAGATCCTTTTAGATACAAAATGTACACCTGTAAATAACAACCCAGTAAAAGATCATGTGGTGTCCACTCCTTTGGTTAGTGATCCTGATTCCATGGGTAAACCGGTGAACTCTATCACTAAACAAAAGGAGTCTACTATGGAATCAAAAGGAAAGATGTCTACTATTAATTTGGATGATAAATTTGAAAAGGATAACGTAAGGTCAGGTTCACACATGTCTTCTTCTGAACCCAAAATGACTAAGCCAGTTAACCAAACCCGTGTTACACGTCAAAGTCCAAATAAACTAAAGGCTAAAGATGTTAAAAATGTTCAAACAATTAATTTTATTAAAGAAGCAGAAACATCTAAACGAGAAGTTACTAAACCCAACCAGACTCATGTCGCACCTGTATCACACTCAACCCGACATAAACAGTTTCCTCAACATGTAGAAGGGAGATTATGCTACAGTTGTGGAAAAAGAGGACATATTTCTTCTAATTGTCCTTATTATCAGACTTCCAGAAAGAAAATTGAACTTTATAATACAAAACAAAGTTCTTCTAAAAGGAGTTCTATTACTCCTCCTAAGAGAACTAAGGAACCTAAAGTTCAAACTCTAAGCCAGTCGTCTGTTTATCACAAACAGGCCTTACACAAAACTGGCTTATGAAAAGAAAAGTCAAATAAGTTGTCTAATAATGAGAACAATAAGAAGAATGATATGCCCTCATCCTCAAGTGGATAGTGGGTTGAGTTTATGATGTGTGATTCCTCTGGGACACCCAAGCCAGTTAAGGCTTGGGTCCCAAACCTAAACTGATCATTTCCTTTGAATGTGCAGGGTGTTTGCTACAGTGCTATCACAAATACTTGGATTGTTGATAGTGGGGCATTTAGGCACATGACCGGGAACTTGTCTCTCATTTTCAATGTCAAACAAATTAAAGGGGGTCATGTATCATTTGCTGGGAAACCAGAAAGTCAAGTTTGATAAGGTCAACTACGTTCAACAACTACAGAACAACTTTCTTTCAGTCTCCCAGATTTGTGACAAAGGCTTCAAAGTTGTGTTTGACAACAAGAAGTGCTACGTGCTGAAAAAGGATTACGTTATTCCAGAGGACAAAATCTTAATTTTAGCTCCAAGATATAACGATTTATATGTCTTGGATCTATCAAAAGCCTCCATAACTGATCATAAAGTTCAATGCTTCTTGTCAAAGGCAATAGAGAGGGACTCAATTTCCTGGCATAAGAGAATAGGACACATTAATCCTAGGAAGATGAATCAATTAATATAGAATGATCTAGTGAATGGAGTAAATGTCAAGAACTTCTAGCTTCCATATTTTTGCGTAGCTTCTAAGAAAAGCAAACAGACCAAGAAGTCTCACAAGGCAAAGAAAGTTAATTCTATTGTCCTGCCTCTCAAGCTTCTACACATGGATCTGTTTGGCCCCGTCAGCACAAAAAGCATTGATTGTGATTTGTACTGCTATGTAGTCACTGATGATTATTCAAGATTTTCTTGGGTGATGTTTCTAAAATCCAAATCAGAAACACTTGAATCCTTCAAACATCTAGTAACTACATTGGAATCACTTTACAAGCTGAAGGTAAGACAGATTCGATCAGACAACGGCACAGAGTTCAAGAACCAGTGGATGGAGGCATTTTGTAAAGAAAAAGGGATTGTACATCAATTTACGTCTGCCTACACCCCACAGATGAATGGAGTTGTTGAGCGAAAGAATCGAAGCTTGATAGAGACAGCAAGAACGATGCTAGCAGACTCGAAACTGCCTATCCAATTTTGGAACGAGGCAGTGGCTAATGCATGCTATACCTTTAATCGAGTCTTGGTGGTCAAACATCATGGTAAAACATGTTATGAGTTGCTCCAGCGATGTAAACCTAACCTGGAGTATCTGGAACCATTTGATGCACCATGTACGTTGCTGAAGAAAACTCAGTCTGGGAAGTTGAGAAGGTTGAAGAAGGGATCTTTCTCGGATACAATATACCGGACAAGAGAGTCTATAACAACTTAACGGGTAAGGTAGAAGTGTGGTGCAACGTTGATGTTTAGAGATACACCACCCCCTGCTGGAAAGGGACCTTCATTCTTCTTCGACTATGATGGATTCTTTAAGTCCTTCAACTTACCTCCCTCCCTTCCTGATGATGAGTTAACGACCAGAATGATGTACGCTATCCTAGACACACCGCCACTAGACTTGACAACATCAACTCCACAAGGTGAATCTTCTAATCCTTTCGGGGGAGCACTTGATGTAAGTGATCCCTCCTCTGATGGTGAAGAAGTGGAGACTGAACAGGTGTACCAGGGGGAACAGGTTCTTACTACTGAAAGTACACAAGCATCGGATGTTGATGCCTCTAACACTTCTGAACCTCATACTCTAACAGCTACAGATACTGAACCTAGAATTCAAAATCTGGATCAGGAAATAGTTGTTCCCACCACTTCCGGATCTCAAATAAATGTTTATCATCTGCTGGATAATGTCATAGGAGATGTACTATTGGGAGTACAGACACAAAATCAGCTATACTTCGTTGATTATGCCTCTGTCATGGGAAAAGGATATCTTCACGATGGTGCTTATCAATGTTTTGTGTCTCAATTTGAGCCAAAATATGTAAGTGAAGCCTTAAACAATGAGGCATGGGTTAGTGCCATGCAAGAAGAACTCCTACAGTTCAAAAAGCTAGGAGTATGGACACTGGTGGACAAACCAAAAGGTGCTAAGGTAATTGGCACTAAATGGGTCTTGAAGTGCAAGAAAGATGAACAAGGGGTCATAATTAGAAACAAGGCTCGACTTGTGGTACAAGGTTTTCGACAAGTCGAAGGCATAGACTACAATGAGGTGTTTGCACCTATGGCTAGAATGGAAGCAATCTGTATCTTCCTAGCCTATGCATCTTACATGAAGATTAAAGTATATCAATTTGATGTAAAAAGTGCATTTCTTCATGGTGAAATCCGTGAGACAGTCTACGTCAGTCAACCCAAAGGATTTGAGGATCCTTATCATCGGGACAAAGTTTACAAACTGGACAAGGCTCTCTACGGGCTCCATCAAGCCCCTGCCTGGTATGAGAAACTCTCAACTCATCTTGTGAAACATGGTTTCACAGAGGAGTGATTGATTGTATGTTATTCATCAAAGAAAAAGATGGTGATTTACTGCTGGTACAGATATATGTGGACGACATAATCTTCGGTTCCAAGAATGAAGAATTATGTAAAGAATTTGAATTTGTAGTGAAAGCAGAGTTTGAGATGAGTGCAATGGGGGAGATGAAGTTCTTCCTAGGATTACATGTGGATCAGACACCAAAAGGAATCTTCCTGCATCAGATGAAATATGTAGGAGACATCCTTAGTCAATTTGACATGGAGAATGCTTTAGCTCCTAGAACTCCACTTGCCACGAACCATGATGTGGCACCCGACGAAAATGGTGATCTGGTTGATGCTACAATGTATAGAGGAATGATCGGATCCCTTATGTATCTCATAACGTCTCGTCCTAATATCATGTATGCCACGTGTCTTTGTTCAAGATATCAGGCAAAACCAAAAGTAAATCATCTCATTGGTGTGAAACGGATTTTTCGTTATCTAAAGGGTACTCCAACACTCCGGGAGATGATTTTGAGCCTACAGCATATAGTGACTCAGACTATGGTGGTTGCAAGATAAACTACAAGTCAACATCTACATGATGTCAATTTTTGGTAGATAGTTAGTCACCTGGCAGTGTAAGAAGCAGACATCAGTTGCCCTGTCAACTTGTGAAGCTGAATACATTGTTGCTGCAAGTTGCTATTCGCAAATCATTTGGATTCAATAGCAAATGCGCGACTACGGTTTGCAATTTTCTAACACTCCTATTTTTTTTGATAACTCTGTTGCTATTGTTGTCACCAAAAATCTAGTCCAACATCCTAAAACTAACACATCGATATTAAATATAACTTTATACGTGACTATTGTGAAAAGCAATTAATCGATGTGGTTAAAATTAATACGGATTTTCAGCGCGCCGACCTCTACACAAAAGCATTTGATAATCCCAGATTTTTATATCTTTTAAAGGTTAATGGCGAGAAAAAGAAAAGTGATGTGATTCTGGAGGAAGAAAGTGCATAGTCTGACATGTTTTCTTTTATTTTCTTTCATTTTGTTTTATTTTCCTGCCTATTAAAATCCAAAAACACAAAATATTTTCAATTTTAGAATTTTAGCGGGAGAATAGGTCAGTTTAGTATTAAATTAGTTGCATTATTAGTTGCATTATTTAACTTACAAAAAAAATGAGGGAGGAGGGCAGACTAGCTAATAGAAATGAGATCAAATCTGTGATTCTGATTTAACGCTTATGGAAAATGATAGTATCTAGGGAACAAATTGTTTGGGAATTCAAAAGAATTTAAATGATTAAGATGCAAAATTCAAAGTATACGTCTAAGAAGTTTAAGCAAAATAAAAGGAAACATGATAGTAAAACTAGTATGCTACTGAGGTAACACAGAGAAAGTAGACCTAGAGGTTTCTAGACCATTATGTGATGTGTAGGTAGATTCAACACAATAGATGAGGAGACCTCATTGGTGATTTAAATCCAAAATAAGTTGTTTAACTTGCTGTGGGTTCTCATCTTATCCCTGGTTAACACAATCAACGCATTTCCAATAAGGGGTGACGAGCAAATAAACGCCAAAAATGTGTGCGGATGACCATCAAAAGTGCAAAGCACGGAAAAAAATGTTAAGCGCAATCAAGGTAATGAAAAATGTTGTTGGTGCGCTATGTGCAAAAAGATAAATAAATGCTCTAACAAGAAGATAGGTTGTGTGCCTCTCTGCTGTGTGGTGGCACTGACCTGAGGATAAACATAACCTAAATATTATAGGATTCATTTTTGTTTGCGCCTCTCTGTTGTGCGGTGGCACTGACATGAGGCTTGACATCTCTTTGAAAGCTCTTAGAATAGTTTCTTCTTGTCAAATACCCGTAGACCGCTCAAAAAATCTCCTGAGGTATGTTGATTACCATATAATTGTGGGATCCACAAATGCTTGTTGAAATAATCAAACCTAATGTCACCAATCTGTGTCAAAAATCTATGTATGGATGTAAGAGGACAATCATACTGACAATCATCGTGGCTGCAACTCTTGACAATCAAAATTAGTGTGTGCACCTTATAGCTCTAGTATGTTTTCCTAAACTTGCTGTTGACTCTCAGTCAAAACAAGAATCGAGCATCGACATGTTTTTTTAAAGTGTCCCAAATGATTTTGATAAACCTGTATGATTCCATAATGAATTTCTCTAGAAATGATCAAATTAACTTGAATCTGTGCTGTCCAGGAAGATAAATCGGTTAGACGCTCTTCTAAAGATTTCAATCCATCTCCAATCAAAATACAAAAATATATCTTGTTTTGTTTTAATTTCAATATGTTTTATTTAATTTTTAGTAATTTGTTAGGTAAAAGTCGGACTATACATCTGGATTCAATCTGTGAATCACTCACAAAAAGTGGTCACGTCTGAGGTGACCAATTGGGTTTTTTCTGAATTAAAAGGATCACCTCTGAGGTGATCAAATAGTTTTCCAATTAAAAAGATCATGTCTGAGATGATCATCGATCATAACGTCTTATCAATAGTTAAATGTGTATGTTTGAAAGTGTACGAGGTCAAACTCATAAGTATGAACCATTCACACGATTGGATCATAAGTATGGGCCAATCGCAAGATTGAACCATAAGTATGGACCAGTTGCACGATTGGATCATAAGCATGGAGCAATCCATGCGATTGGATTACCAGAATGAACCAATCGCACGAATGGATGAGGCTGTGTGAGCTAGTCGCACGACTAAACCCTAGTCGCACTAATGAAGCATGCGAATAGGCCAGTCGCACGACTGAATGTTAACTCAGTATAAATAGAGGAAAGTCGGTCTCATTTGTAGCACCCTTCAATCGCTCACCCCTCATACGCATGAACATACTGATAATCTGCCCAAGTTTAATATTATTGCTTTTACCGATTGATTGTGATACTAATTGTTACTCTCTTCATATATAGGTAATGTGAGACCGAAATCGACAACAATGCCCGGTTTAATCAAACCCTAAGGACCGAAATCATTCAATACAAGAACTTTGAAAAACTCCTCAAAATAAACCACTTAAATGGACATAATCGTTGATTTAAAGAACATTAGGTGTTATTTTGAGTTTCTACGAGTCTAATGAGTCTAATCACAACGTTTAACATCAAGTTTTGACCAAGATTTGAATTTAAAGTGTCGAACAGAGCTTTATGAAAATGGATGCGCTGATGAACTTCAATCGCACGATTAAGCTGGGGGTATGACTCAATCGCACTATTGAGTTGGGCGTATGACTCAATCGCACGATTGAGCTGGGTGTATGACTCAATCGCATGAATGAACCATGCGTATGAGTTTAGTCACACGATTAGCTCAACTACATGGCATAGCATACGACTAAGCTCAGTCACAGGCTTAATCGTACGACTGAGCTCAATCGTACGACTAAGACTTGGTCGTATTGTCCATTTGCACGACTGAACAAAATGAACCAAGTTCTTTAAGAGTCAAATGTCATCATTTACACAAATATAACATATATGCGTCTTGTGTTATAGAAACATGGCGAACAGATGGACTATGAGCACCAAGCATAACATCTGTGCCCATCTTGATGCTACATCCCGTTACGTCTTGCATACACGTGTCGTAAGCACACACTAGTTGTCGTTTAACATTGGTGACCCAATAATAATTAGTAGTGTTAAATTAATAATAGTCTAATTGTTTATGTGATTATGGTATTATGTTTATGTGTTTGCATGTTTTAAATGTTAATTAGAAAATTAATCGCGTAACGTGGAAACGTGCCTATTTATTCGTATGTCTTGTGTTTTTACAAAGATAAAAAATATAATGATTTTCATTAGTTTATATCCTTATATTATTAAGTTAAAAACACTTTACAAAGAGTTTAAAGTCTAGTTTTGATAAAATACAATTACAAGGGCTTAAAGGGTAAATATGGAATTAAATTAAACAAACAATTCCAAACCCTAATCCCCACTCCATTCGGTCGCAACCATCACTCTCAACCCCCTCCCTTGCGAAATCAGCCTAGAACAAGCAAGAAATCATGAAATTTAGTCGATTTCAAGAGTTGCAACAAGTTGGAATCATCAATTCCAAGCAACTACACGTTTAAAGGTTAGATTTTTACAAATTTTTGTGGGTTTTTCATGGTGGCCGAACCCTAATCCGTTTATGGGTGCCCAGGGGGTCGAATTTATGTTGTTTGATGATGTTATTATGTTAGTTGGATTGAATACATGTTGTTTAACGTTGAATATGCATGAATTGTATGTTTTTAATGGATTGATCATGAACTTTGATTTTAGGCAAACCCTAATTTGAAATTAGTGTGATTATGTAAAGTTGATGATTGTTAGATGAATGTATGATGATTAGTAGGTTGTATGAATGTTAGGATACATTGATCTTGCAAGAAATTGATGAATTAAAGTTGGTGTTCATAGGTTACTAATAATAGTAACTTTATTTCCATGACATGATTATCTAATGATAGATTGATGTTGTTGATGTGTTCATGATGATAATTAGATGCTAGATTGTTGATATGAATGCTAGAAATCTTAGAATGAATGTTGTTGTTCATATCTTGCCAAAAGTGGAAACTTTTGTTCATGATGATTGTTAGATTATGATGATTAAGCATTGTTGATCATGGCTAGATGTTGTTATGATCTTGAAATGGTATAACTATGATGAATTCATGAATACATTGAGTGTTTGATAGATGTTGGAATGTACTTTCCCAAAAGGGAAACTTTACTTGCACAAAGTTAAAGGATGATAGGTTGAATATGTTTGGGATACTAGGAGCATGTTAATATGTTCATGGATGAATTCTAATGTGATAGAACATGTTAAACTAGTTGTATGGGATGCTTGGATAGTCATGAGTGATGTTTGGACTTTGATGATCATGTATGATGTTGATGTTGGTTAGTAGTTAAGACATCATGTTTGGGAGTGGAAATTGATTTTTGTGGTGTATGTTGAATGCAAGGAACATGGTTAATGAATGTGAATGTGGTCATCATACACGCGTGCGAATCTGAGGTCCCTACTTAGTAGGATTGGCAGGGTTTAGGATGTGAAGTCGTGAGTGGCTTCACATGGCATGTGGGGCGTGATTTGATCTTTGTGTGGCATGTTAGTTGTGTTATAACTAGTGGACATGTTAATGTTCTAGATTCGCATGACTTGTATGATACTTGGCTGTATGATGATCTAAGTGATACACCTGGATAATATAGCATACATATGATCTATTTGAATGTTAACCATGTATGATATATGTGTATGATTGCTTGAATGGGTTACAACACATAAAGTCACCAACGGGTCAAACAGGTCAACTAGATCAAACATGTCTGTTTTCTGAAACCTTGAGTCCTTGGTTGTAGTGTACTTAGTGTTTCACATGTTCTCTGTTTGCACGTACTCATATACTTATATGATATAGGTAACCTCTGATGGTTGCCTGTCCATTCTGTCTGTCAAGTAAAACTTAAGTATCTATTACGCATATCAGGTGAGTTCATGCCCCACTCTTTACTTAATCTCTTTTGGGGGAGATAGCATACTAGTAACTACAAACGCTTTATATATTCAAGTTGTGTATAATATTAATATAGTGTTGATATCATGGAAAAGTCCTCACACTTTCGAATTGTTAATATTGAATAGCGGGGAAATTTGGGTAGTACTACTGGGTCTGACGAGCCCCACCCGTGTGACTCGATTGCTTGCCATTAGGAGCACCACATGGTTTCACTTGCATTCTAAGACTCGGTCTTCAAGACATCTTTATTGTTTTAATGGTTAATGTTTACTCTTTTGGGTTGGCACATGTTTTGCCATAGTATACATTTTTATTTCTTTGGGTTGTTTTACAAAATGCTTCTGCACAGTTTAAAGTTTATACTTTGGTTGATTTTATTTTAATTATGGCATATATAGTCATTCTGAGTAACTATTGACTGTGATCCTGGTTTGTTCACACGCCTCGCGGTAAAACTCCGCACGTGGATTTTGAGGGTGTGACAGATTGGTATCAGAGCCACTCCTGTGCAGTTCGGGGTGTGGGACATACCTCACCAATGATGGTGACTTCTCGGGCTCATCGAGGATGATGAGTCCAAACAGGGGGTGCTTGTGACACCCTACACATATTCCACATCGGCCGTGGACAGGAGAGATTCCTGGTTCATAAGGAATGTCTGGCCTCTAAAATCAACAACGCCTTTTGGGCGTATTGTTTGTGGATGAGAGAAGGACTGCGCAGTTAAGCGTGCTTAGTTCGGAGCAATCCAGGGATGGGTGACCTCCCCGGGAAGTTTTCACCCGGGCAACCAAAAGCAAATCCGTGAGCTCCTCGTGGGCAAAGCGGACAATATTATTGATGCGAGGGGCTAGGTGTTACAGATTGGTATCAGAGCCATTGGTTATAGGGAACTAGGTTGTATACACACTAGACTATAACCGCACACAGTTAATTAGTTACCTGTGCCTTATTCTCATCTACTGTATGCTCATTGGCATACACGTCACACTCTCTGCAGCATGGCATCGTCATCGAGAGCTCTGGGTAAGCGACCTGAATCACCTTCATGATCTGAATCCCCACCTCCCGCACCTGTACCTGACAATGGATTCGATTGGCCCCGACTAGCTTATCCTCGAGAGGAGATTGACTGGGATCAACCTTTTGCACTGATGGAGCATGACCCTCCACAAGACTGGAGTTTCTATCCTAGATTCGTTGATCATATTATGTATAGGGAGCGTGTACCTGTCCCGAGGCCCAGGACTAGGAACAACGCCGACCAACCAATGCCTTCACTCCCACGGATGGTGCAGTCCAACGAGCAACTGATTGCTGCACTGGTGGCTGCACTGGACACTGAGCAGCATCGAGTCAGGCGGCTCACGGGTGATGTCTGTACACTGTAGCATGAGGTGTACAAACTGAGACATCAAATGGATGAACTAGAGGAGCAACACAGGAAGACCCTCAACAGGTGTCATCACATGGAAGACGGTTTCATAGAACTTAGAGGACGTGTTACTGATCGTGAACAGCGGGACGCAATAGCCGATAATAGGATTGCTATCTTAGAAGCCCAATTGGCAGCGCCTTAGATTGCTACAGCTCCTGCTCCTGCAACAAACTCTGAGGATGAGGATCCCGAGGAGGAACCTGAGGGGGGAGGAACTAGTGGAGATGGAAGATGATAGTGAAATATGGCACCAGGACTCTAGAAGGTGTCATTCTGTCCTGGTGGAATGTGCAAGTCCAGATGCTAGGACAAGCAATGCCAAATGAACTTCCCTGGGCTGAGTTCAAAGAATTGATGATCGAGGAGTACTGTCCTCGTAATGAAGTGCAAAAGCTAGAGATGGAGTTCTGGCAACTTAAGATGCAGGGCTCGGAAATCGAGGCCTACACAACCCGAACCCATGAACTAGCAACCCTATGCCTGGGAATGGTGAATGAAGTGCATAAAATGGTTGAGCATTACATAAAGGGATTAGTACCCAAAATTCAAAGTATAGTAACTGCTTCCAACCCAACCACAATTCAGCAAGCCATCCAGTTAGCTCATAAGCTAACAGACCAAGCCGTGGAGCAAGGACGTCTACCCAAGCGGGGCGCTGTGGCAAGCGTGCCCGACAACAAAAGAAAGTGGGATAGTGCCAACAACACCAAATCATCAGTAACATCTTCTAGCGGTCAACCTCAACCTTAACAGCAACAACAACCAGTTCAGCAACAACGGAGGTTCGACAATAACCGTAACTTCAACCAAACGACTGAAAATAATCAAGGACCCAGTGGTTATGGTGGTAGACATCCGAAGTGCACTCGGTGTAATTACCATCATGTGGGAAGGTGTGATAACTTCAAGTGTCAACGCTGTGGAAAAATTGGACATGCTGCTAAGGATTGTCGTGGTGAACTGGTAAGGAGGCCACAACAACCTCAGGAAACTCCCAAAGGTTGTTTTGAATGTGGGAAAGAAACGCATTATAGGCGAAACTGCCCACAACTAAGGAGAAATGGTAATGACAACAACAACAACAACAACAACAATAGTAATAACAACAACGGTGGCAATGGTACTGGTAATGGCGGCAACAAAGATGGAGCCAAAGGGAGAGCCTTCTTCATTGGCTCAGGTGAGGCTCTAAATGATACCACAACTGTTACTGGTAGGTTCTCTGTTAATGGTTGTTTTTCTACGGTACTATTCGATACTAGAGCCGATAGGAGTTTCGTGTCCTTAAAGTTTTGTAGTCTTTTACGTGATATACCCTTTGCTTTAGAATCTAAATACACTGTGGAATTAGCCAGTGGTAAACAGATCCATGTAACGCATATCCTTAAAGACTGTAAGATAGAACTTGCTTGTCATACTTTTTCTATAGATCTTATGTCTGTTACGTTAGGGAGTTTTGATGTTGTGATAGGCATGGATTGGCTCTCTTGCAAGCAAGCGGAAGTCATATGTCATCATACGAATCCCTATTGGTGACAAAATCCTTACCGTTAGAGGTGATAGGAGTGGTGCTGTGATAGGCATCATCTCATACATGAAAGCCCAAAAGTTATTACGAAAGGGTCGTGTGGCTATTCTAGCACTCGTAACCGATAAGGAAGCAGAAGAAAGGAGAATGGAGGATATTCCCATAGTGTGCGACTTTCCAGAGGTGTTTCCAGAAGATCTTCATGGATTACCACCTCACCGCCAAGTGGAATTCCAAATTGAGTTGACTCCCGACGCAGCTCCGATTGCTAGGGCACCTTATCGATTAGCACCGAACGAACTACAAGAGTTGTCATCATAACTTCAGGAGCTTTTAGATAAGGGCTTTATTCGACCTAGTACATCACCTTCGGGAGCTCCTGTTCTGTTTGTTAAAAAGAAGGATGGCATATTCCGGATGTGCATCGATTATAGAGAGTTAAACAAAGTAATAGTCAAGAACCGATACCCTTTACCTCGTATCGACGACTTGTTCGATCAACTTCAAGGATCGAGCTATTATTCGAAAATTGACTTGAGATCTAGTTATCATCAACTTAGAGTTCAAGAAGAAGACATTCCCAAGACTGCGTTTCGTACTCATTATGGTCATTATGAGTTCTTGGTCATGCCTTTTGGGTTGACTAATGCACCTGTTGTGTTCATGGACCTCATGAACCGCGTGTGCAAACCCTATCTTGATTAGTTCTTCATTGTGTTTATCGATGATATACTGATATATTCTAGGACCAAGGAGGATCATGAAGAGCACTTACGAATGATCTTAGAACTATTGAAAAATGAGGAGCTGTATGCCAAATTCTCAAAGTGTGACTTTTGGATAAGAGAAGTGCAATTTCTAGGTCATATTGTTAATGAGAAAGGGATACATGTTGATCCTGCCAAAATTGAGGCGATAAAGAATTGGACTACACCCAAAACGCCAAGTGAGATAAGACAATTTCTGGGATTAGCAGGATATTACCGACGATTCATAGAAGGATTTTCTAAAATCGCACAACCTCTCACGGCCTTGACTCACAAAGGAACGACATACAAATGGAGTGAGAGCTAAGAATCAGCTTTTCAATTGTTAAAACAAAAACTCTATACTGCCCCAATATTAGCACTACTAGAGGGAACAGATGACTTCGTGGTGTATTGCGATGCATCCATTCAAGGGTTGGGTTGTGTCTTGATGCAACGAGAAAAGGTGATAGCTTATGCATCGAGACAAATAAAGGTTCATGAAAAGAAATGTACCACCCATGACTTAGAATATGAGGAAACGACGTTGGGTGGAACTACTAAACGACTATGATTGCGCTATTAAGTACCATCCGGGAAAGGCGAACGTAGTTGCCGATGCCTTAAGTCGGAAGGAAACAGCTAAACCCAGACAGGTGCGAGCTTTACAGCTTACTATCAGTACCCAACTGCCTGAACAAGTTAAGGAGGCACAAATAGAAGCCTTAAAAGCAGAAAATGTTGGTTCTGAGTCGTTAAGGGGAATGGATAAACAACTGGTGGTGAAAGAGGATGGAATTTGGTATTTCATGGATAGACTTTGGGTGCCTGTCTATGGAAATCTAAGAGATTTAGTTATGAGTGAGGCACACAAATCTAAGTATTCTATACATCCTGGATCCGACAAGATGTATCATGACCTAAAGGGCACTACTGGTGGCCTAACATGAAAGAGGATGTAGCTGCGTATATGAGCAAGTGTTTGACCTGCTCGAAAGTAAAAGTGGAATATCAAAAACCATCCGGACTGTTACAACAACCTGAGATACCAATGTGGAAATGGGAACAGATCTCCATGGATTTTATTACTAAGTTACCCAGGACTAATACTGGTTGTCACACGATATGGGTTATTGTGGATCGATTGACAAAGTCTACTCACTTCCTCGCAATTAAGGAAACAGTTAAGATGGAGAAATTAACTCGACTGTACCTTAAAGAGATCGTTTCGAGACACGGTGATCTCAATTATTTCCAACCTTGACGCTCGTTTCACGTCACATTTTTGGCAATCATTGCAGAAATCTTTGGGTACACGATTAGATATGTGTACTGCTTGTCATCCACAGACGGATGGTCAGAGTGAGCGTACCATACAAACGTTGGAGGATATGCTATGTGCTTGTGTGATTGACTTCGGGAATAACTGGGAAATTCACCTGCCATTGGTGGAGTTTTCTTATAACAACAGTTATCATACTAGCATACAGGCAGCACCTTTCGAGGCGCTGTATGGGAGAAAGTGTAAATCACCAGTTTGCTGGGCGGAAATTGGTGATAGTCAGCTAACAGGTCCGGAGTTAATTCATGAGACAATCAAGAAATTTGTGCAGATACGAAACCGTATGGCTGCAGCGCGAGACAGACAAAAGAGTTATGCTGATAAGAGACGGAAACCTTTAGAGTTTCAGGTTGGTGACAAGGTTTTGTTGAAAGTCTCACCATGGAAAGGCGTAGTTCGGTTTGGAAAGCGAGGGAAGCTAAATCCGAGGTACGTTGGACCATTTGAAATAGTGGAAAGAATAGGTCCAGTGGCCTATCGACTAGCCCTACCTGATTCGCTAAGTGGAATCCATGATATATTTCGCGTGTCAAACCTAAAGAAGTGCATAACTAATGAAACAATGGTCGTACCACTAGAAGAAGTTCAAGTGGATGAACAATTGCGTTTTATCGAAGAACCAGTCGAGGTGATGGACCGTGAGGTGAAAACACTTAAGCAAAGCAAGATACCCATTGTCAAAATCCGTTGAAATTCGTGACGTGGACCGGAATTCACATGGGAACGAGAAGATCATATGAAGCTTAAGTACCCTCAACTATTCGAAAGGACGATGCCAGCAGACGAAGGTATTGATTTAAATTTTGGGACGAAATTTCTTTCAACATGGGGATGATGTGACAACTCATCCAAAACTCACTCGATTTCGATTTCTGTGTGCCAATGCAGTAGACCAGTGATGAAACACTCTCACCATGTAACGCAATTTTCGGGACGAAAATTCTTTCAACATGGGGATAATGTGACATCATGTAAATTTCCGTTACCAAACTCCGTTAGTTCCGTTACATCTTGCATACACGTGTCGTAAGCACACACTAGTTGCCGTTTAACGTTGGTGACCTAATAATAATTAGTAATGTTAAATTAATGATAATCTAATTGATTATGTGATTATGGTATTATGTTTATGTGTTTGCATGTTTTAAATGTTAATTAGGAAATTAATCGCGTAATGTGGAAACGTGCCTATTTATTCGTATGTCTTGTGTTTTTATAAAGATAAAATATATAATGATTTTAATTAGTTTATATCCTTATATTATTAAGTTAAAAACACTTTACAAAGAGTTTAAAGTCTAGTTTTGATAAAATACAAATTACAAGGGCTTAAAGGGTAAATATGGAAATTAAATTAAACAAAACAATTCCAAACCCTAATCCCCACCCCATTCGGCCGCAACCATCACTCTCAACCCCCTCCCTTGCGAAATCAGCCTAGAACAAGCAAGAAATCACAAAATTGAGTCAATTTCAAGAGTTGCAACAAGTTGGAATCATCAATTACAAGCAACTACACGTTTAAAGGTTAGATTTTTACAAGTTTTTATGGGTTTTTCATGGTGGCCGAACCCTAATTCGTTTATGGTGCTCATGGGGTCGAATTTGATGTTGTTTGATGATGTTAGTATGTTAGTTGGATTGAATACATGTTGTTTAACATTTATTATGCATGAATTGTATGTTTTTAATGGATTGATCATGAACTTTGATTTTAGGCAAACCCTAATTCGAAATTAGTGTGATTATGTGAAGCTGATGATTGTTTGATGAATGTATGATGATTAGTAGGTTGTATGAATGTTAGGATACATTGATCTTGCAAGAAATTGATGAATTGAAGTTAGTGTTCATAGGTTACTAATAATAGTAACTTTATTTCCATGACATGATGATCTAAAGATAGATTGATGTTGTTGATGTGTTCATGATGATAATTAGATGCTAGATTGTTGATATGAATGCTAGAAATCTTAGAATGAATGTTGTTGTTCATATCTTGCCAAAAGTGGAAACTTTTGTTCATGATGATTGTTAGATTATGATGATTGGGCATTGTTGATCATGGCTAGATGTTGTTATGAGCTTGAAATGGTATAATTGTGATGAATTCATGAATACATTGAGTGTTTGATGGATGTTGGAAGGTACTTTCCCAAAAGGGAAACTTTATTTGCACAAAGTTGAAGGATGATAGTTTGAACATGTTTGGGATGCTAGGAGCATGTTAGTATGTTCATGGATGAATTCTAATGTGATAGAACATGTAAATTAGTTGTATGGGATGCTTGGATAGTCATGAGTGATGTTTGGACTTTGATGATCATGTATGATGTTGATGTTGGTTAGTAGTTAAGACATCATGTTTGTGACTAGAAATTGATTGTTGTGGTGTATGTTTAATACAAGGAACATGGTTAATGAATGTGAATGTGATCATCATACACGCGTGCGAATCTGAGGCCCCTACTTAGTAGGATTGGCAGGGTTTAGGATGTGAAGTCGTGAGTGGCTTCACATGGGATGTGGTGCGTGATTTGATTTTTGTGTGGCATGTAGTTGTGTTATAACTGGTGGACATGTTAATGTTCTAGATTCGCATGACTTGTATGATACTGGGTTGTATGATGATCTAAGTGATACACTTGGATAATATAGCATACATATGATCTATTTGAATGTTAACCATGTATGATATATGTGTATGATTGCTTGAATGGGTTACAACACATAAAGTCACCAACGGGTCAAACAGGTCAACTAGATCAAACATGTCTGTTTTCTGAAACCTTGAGTCCTTGGTGTAGTGTACTTAGTGTTTCACATGTTCTCTGTTTGCACGTACTCATATACTTATATGATATAGGTAACCTCTGATGGTTGCCTGTCCATTCTGTCTGTCAAGTAAAACTCTAAGTATCTATTACGCATATCAGGTGAGTTCATGCCCCACTCTTTACTTAATCTCTTTTGGGGGAGATAGCATACTAGTAACTACAAACGCTTTATATATTCAAGTTGTGTATAATATTAATATATTGTTGATATCATGGAAAAGTCCTCACACTTTCAAGTTGTTAATATTGAATAGCGGAGAAATTTGGGTAGTACTACTGGGTCTGACGAGCCCCACATGTGTGACTCGAGGTCAACCGCGTGCAATTTGTCCTATTGAACATTGTCACGACCTGTTAAGTCGTGACAGGATGCAACAACGTAACACAGTCAGCTTCAATTGCAAAATTACTATGAGTTAGTATTTATTGTTAATGGACTAGCTATCTATTGCAATGCACTACTTTTATATCTCTGTTATTAAACTGCTTATGTTTGAATATCACTCTTGAACTCACCAACCATTGTGTTGACATTTTAGTATGATATTCTCAGGTCATTAGCTTGCTTGCCATTAGGAGCACTACATGGTTTCACTTGCATTCTAAGACTCGGTCTTCAAGACATATTTATTGTTTTAATGGTTAATGTTTACTCTTTTGGGTTGGCACATGTTTTGCCATAGTATACATTTTTATTTCTTTGGGTTGTTTTACAAAACGCTTCCGCACAGTTTAAAGTTTATACTTTGGTTGATTTTATTTTAATTATGGCATATAGAGTCGTTCTGAGTAACTATTGACTGTGATCCTTGTTTGTTCACACGCCATGCGGTAAATCTCCGCACGTGGATTTTGAGGGTGTGACAGAATAAGATGATGAGCCACTGGTCAGGATAGTGGGAAGCCGGGTTGTGGCTACTGAGAGAGGAATAGCGGCGGTTGGTGGACGCCAGGGGGAGTCAGGGGGTGTTGCTACTAATGTTACTAATCCTACATACACCCCTGACCATCCCATCAGCCAAGGGAGAGCATCTTCTTCCAAAGGCTCGAGGAAGAAGCAAATGGCTCATCTGTAGGGCTTAAAGAGAAAAAGACGGAGGATCACCCTTATTACCACAACTACCACCACCTCTACAACAGCTGCCACCTCTACCACATATCCTACCACCACTACCACACCTCCTACTACCACTACCATAGCCAGTCCATCACGATCCATCCCCACTCCTCCTCCCATATACACCACATCAACCACCACAACCACCGCCCAACAAGCCGGGACATCTTCTCAAGTCCCGATGACCCATGGATCCAGTGTACCCAATATCGGGTTAGAGGAACAGCTAGCCAACCTCAACCGAATTATGCTAAAGCTGCATGCCAGGGATGAGCAAAGAGCTTCGCAACTCAACCAGCTAATGGAGATCAATGCAGCTCAGGCAGAACAGATCACACAGCTCAGAGAGCATAATGCGTATTCTTTAAAGAGGATTGAGGAGCTGGAGAAGAAAAACAAGAGGATACACCTAAAGCTGAAAGGATCAAAGTCTGAGCTTCTGAAGATCAAAGATGGGGATGATGATGATGAGGAGGAGGATGAAGATGACAGTGAAGAGAATGTTGAAGAAGGTGGACCTAGCAGGAAAGATAGAGAGGACAAGGATGACCAGGAAGGTGATGCTGCTTCATCAGCCTCTCCTCGAGCTCAAGAGAGGCGGACCAAACGTAGTCAAGATCAAGGAGCCTCATCCTCTGCTCCTCCTGCTGAAGAACCTACTATTCACAAAAGTAATAGTTAAATGTATTTGTATTTAGAAACTTTTGTATTTAAATTATATTACATTAATGTAATTAAGTATCATCTATGTTTGTTTATGTCTTAATGTTTTGTAAAATGACTTATGTGTGATATACTTAATGTCTAATCAACAGATGAAGCTCAACAGACCGATGAATTTGATGTACAACCCGTTCAGCAGGTCAAGACTCAATTAACCATGATTCTTGACTTGCACGGATAGTTAGACGGTCTGTGAGCTACACGCAAGAGGAGGGAGAGATCATACACGACCAATTAGATCAAGAAGAAGGCTGGTGCAACCAAAACCAAATCACTTAGATAATTTTGGTGCTACATGCAAAGGCTTCCGAAGCTTAGCATGGAACTTCCAAAGGTTGTAGAGTTCTTCCGAAGATAAAGTGAAAGATCAGCTTCCAAAGACAGAAATCTACTTCCAAAGTCAAAAGCATGCTTTCGAAGGTTAAGTCTTAGAAGAGCAATCAGAAGACTACTTCCGAAGTAATAAGAAAAGAAGAAGTTCCCAAGCCTTAGAAGAAGCAGCCTCTTCCGAAGTATAAATGGCTTCGGAAGTACTTGTTCTTCCGAAGCCATTTAACCTTTGGAAGACACTGCTATGAACCAGTGGACATAAGTATGGTCTCTGACACTCCGCTACAGACCTCTGATACTGTATGGCGTTTTCTCAAAGAGCCATGCAGTTGACCATACTTTATTCCACTGTTTACCTTTTTATGATAGTACATGTTACCAACTTTAGTTGGTGACAAAAGGTAAGTCAGGGACATGTCCTGACTACCGAATCTCAGATAAGACTTTATCCGAGATACTTAAAACTATATTCTTATAGTATAGGCTTTAGTTATAGGATCCCAGCTGGTATCAAAGTATATCCGGCTGTAGGTAGTATTATATATAGTTTCTCATTATAAGTCGAAAAGATAAGCTTGTAAGAGTCTTGTAATATCTGAGTTGAGAAGCAATATATGCAAGTACCTTGAAAATTATTTTCTATGTTTGTATTACTTATATTGTGATCAACTCTTATTGACTCTATCTTCATCCGAGTGTTGTTCAAGTGAGTTTGAGAGAAAAACTAAGTGTTAAGTGACCCTTAACCGATCCTGTAATTGGTATCAGAGCTACTCAGGCTTTTGATTGCGTGATCTAACCATCCAAATCAACCTGTTTTTCACTCCTCCACACAAGTCACTCACTCAAATGGCCTTAACAAGTCCGAAGTAGAGATGGGAACCATGACAAAGGCTCCAATTATTACTCCTGAAAAATTTAGATCTTGGAGCAGGAGAATGGAAGGCTTCATCAGGTACCAAGATAGCAAGATATGGAACTCCATTGTCAATGGCCCGTATAAGCCAAAGGTGGCATCACCTGGTGGAAACGGTGCCATGATTGAAAAAGCTGTTGAAGACTACTCTGATGAAGATCGAAAGAAGATAGACATCGACAACAATGCTATGACAACCCTCATGACTGCAATACCGAACTCCATCATGGTGGGGTTTGAGCATTGTAAGTCTGCAAAGGATTGTTTGATGCTTTTGCTCAGATGTACTCAAGCTCCAACGACTCGAAGAAGGACTCACTGAAGCAGCAGTTTGAGAATTTCACTTATATTGCTGGAGAGACCCTCAGCCATCAGTATTTCAGGTATATGGATCTTATCTCCTCTCTTCAGTCTGTGAAGATCACTCCTGAACTCAAAGATCTCATGAGAAAGTTTATGTGTGCTCTTCCAAACGAGTGGAAATTTTACTGTGTCTCCATCAAGAGGACAGAGAATCTGAACACTCTCACTATGACTGAACTTTACGGCATCCTTGATGGATATCGTTTAGAGATGGAAAGTAAGAAGGGCCACCAAGCAAGCCGTCCTCTGAGTCTTCCTGCTAGCAACACTTTAATGGTTGTAGAAGGCTCAGCACCCCCATAACCTCAACACTACCTGACTTACCAGCAGCCATCCTGCTCTTCTGGACCTTAAATCACGTTCCTGAGACTCCAAGGTCTCAACAGGCTTAACACAATTCCTTCTAGGAAAGTTGTGCCTTTGTCTCCGGAAGTGGACATTACGGAGATTTTCAATATTGTTTTGATGATCTCGAGTGTTTCAATCCAGATGACGTAGAGTATGTGGACATTGTCCAATAGATGGCTCTTTTAACTTATAGAGCGAAGAACTTCTTTAAGAGAACTAAAATGCAATTCCCTCAAAACCCAACTACCAGCAAGTTTGGTTCGACAAGTCCAAAGCAAAGTGTTACAACTGTAACCAACTGGGTCACTTTGCAAGGGAACAAAGGCTCCCAAGACCAATCCGGGAACCCCACAGGCCTCCACACATCCCTCAACCTCTAAGCCCACTGGGAAGTCAACTGAAACAGCTACAAGGCTCAAGAGTTGACTGGAGCTTCATGGTACAAGATGTGACTCCGCTCAAGCTCTCATTGCAAGAACAGATGATACTCAGGCATATGAACATCTTTGTACTCCAGCCTGTATAGCTAAAGTTAAACATTATCAGGATTACAATATGGAAATTAGTTCTGATATTGAGTCTTTAAATATTTTAAAATCTAATTTTAAAAGAGCTGAATCTGACTATCAAAAGAAAATTGAGGAGTTAGAGAAAACTGTGTCTCTTTTAAAACATGAACACACCAACTACAAGACTCAAATCAAGGATCTGATATCCAAATTGTCTGAGACTCAAGCCCAGCTTCTCACTGCTGAGGCTCAGGCCAGGAAGCATGCTATTTCTGAGTAGAACTTCCAAGCTATTCTTGCATCATCCTCCTATTACAAACTTTGTTATCAGAACAAAGGAGGGATGGGAACCAATGAAATTGCTCCACCACTCTCCTATGAGTCTATTAGATAGCCTAGATGTGGTACTGAGGAGCAAAAGGTTCCAACTACTAACCCTTCCTCACTAGAGTTGAAGGATGAAGTAACAATAGCAGCCACCACAGGGAAGGAACAGGTAGATGTACCCATCTCCTCCTATGAGGACCAAATCCTAACCACTAAGGCTAGAAGAAGCAGAGCTAAAGCTGCTAGAAGAACTGCCAAGAAGGTGACTGAGTCCAAGCTGAAGATTGACCCAAAGCAGAAAGGTGTCTTTATCTCAGCTAGATTCCAAGTGTTAGGTACTTGTGATCCAGGAAAGGAGTGTAATACCAGCACTCCTGTCCTACCAAAGGATCAGAAGTTGAAGGTAAAAGTTGTTGATGAAGAGAAGAAGCCCAAGAAACAGCAACCCTCACATTCCCAAAAGACTAACATTGCATGCATAATGTGTGGTCTACAAAACCACATGACAAAAAGTTGTTACTACAATCCTGCAAGCACACATTATGCAAATAATGTTAGAAAAGAAGGAGTCAGGGAAGGCTTCACATTTGGACCCTTTCAAATGGTTCAAGTGTTAAAGAAGGGAAAGCTAGTTTCGGAAGCAAGGTTGCTTTCAGAAGAAACTCTTTCTTCCGAAGGGAAAATGGCTTCAGAAGCAAAAACTACTAAGGTTTGGAAGAACAAGAAACCTCCCTTGAAAGCATCCCAGAAGAAGACTGCTTCAGAAGAAAAGGTGTGAAGGCTTCTTCCGAAAAGAAAGAAGCTTCGGAAGAAGGCCATGCTGCAAAAGCTTCAACAAACTCATCCTCCAAGATCAACCAAAGGGTGGACTGGAATATCAAGGAAGATGTTGCAGCCCAAACCTCTTCTACAAAGACCTCTAATGAACCCCCATGCATATCTTTTGGTTCAGTTATGTCATTATCTTTGGAAGAACCCAAGACCTGCAAGGCTTGGGCTTCTGAACAAAACTAACAATCTCATCTTATGTACAGGAACATCGATATGATAAGAACAACAATGTCTGGATTGTGGACAGTGGATGCTCCAGGCACTTGACAGGGAACAAAACTCTCCTTCAACAGTTTCAACACTATGATGGAGGTCCTGTCCAATTTAGAGGTGAGGCCGGAGGATATATTTCTGACAGAGGGAGTATATCCAATGGTAAGTTAAAAGTTGACAAAGTTAACTTTGTCAAACAGCTTGAACACAATCTGTTAAGTGTTTCTCAATTCTATGATCAAAAACACTAGATGCTTTTCACAGAACATGAGTGCATTATCCTCAAACCAGGGATGACCATTCCTCCGGAATTGGTGCTTCTTAGATCTCCCAGGAAAGGGGACATGTACAAGCTGGATATGAACAATGCTTCCCCAATGAGTGAAGTATCATGCTTTCTTTCCAAAGCTGATAGTGATGAGTCAACATTGTGGCATAAACGTATATGTCATGTAAATTTTATGACAATGAATAAATTGGCTAAAAATAACTTGGTCCATGGGTGCCTAAAAAGGAGTTTTTCTGCAAAAATAACTATGTTGCATGCCTGAAAGGGAAGCATAGGACCTCTCCTAAATCCAAATGTGTTAACTCTATCACTAGTCCATTACACTTATTGCACCTGGATCTTTTTGGTCCCACAAGTATAATGAGCATTGGAAGGAAATCATACTGCCTTGTGATAGTTGATGATTTTACTAGATTCACATGGGTATTCTTTTTAAGAACTAAACATGAAACTGCTAAAACATTAAAATCTTTTATTCTTAAAATAGAAAATCAAATTGATCACAAGGTTGAAATTATTAGAAGTGATCAAGGGACTGTGTTTAAGAACTTCGTTATTGACTCATTCTGTAACTCAAAAGGGATTGCCAGATAATACAGTGCTCCCAAAACTCCTCAACAAAATGATGTTGCTGAGAGGAGAAACAGGACACTTATTGAGGCTGCTCGAACTATGTCAGCCGATTCAAAACTACCTCTTACATTCTGGGCAGAGGCAGTTAGCACTGCATGCTACGTGCAGAACAAAGTTCTTGTAGTTAAGCCATATGGAAAAACCGCTTATGAGCTATGGAACAAGAGGCCACCATTTATTGGCTTTCTAAGGTCCTTTGGCAGCAGGTGTACCATACTTAACACAAAAGACAATTTAGCAAAATTTGCTAAAAAGTGGATGATGCTATCTTTGTTGGATACTCTTCCACCTCCAAAGCTTATAGAGTATACAATATTAAGAATCGACAATTTGAGGAGTCATCCAATATAGTTGTTAATGAGCACACTCCTTGTGTTAGGGGGAATGGCCCTGATCATATCTTTGATTTAGAATTGTTTCCAAACTATTCTAAACCATCTTGTGAGAATGTTTTAGTTGGAACAGGTGCTCAAAATGATGTTGATGCTGCTGCTGATGATCAACTGTTTGAGCTACCCAAGCCTAGTCCAAATTCTCCAAGTGTTGTAATACATCAAGATTCCACCATTAGCTTCAACAAATGAATCACTTGCTGAGCCTCAAAACTCATTAGGTGATCCACCATGACACGAGGCAGAAGGAAGTAGTGTTTTGAAGGAACAGGAAACTGTTAATACTACTTCTAAGCCAACCATTGATGATGTTTCTCATTCATTCAATCAGTCCTCATTGAATGAATTTGAAACTATAGGTGGACTGAGTGTACCAGTTCCTGAGCAGAACATGTCCAATCTGGATCTATCTCTGTAGCTGGAAGTGATTCCTCGTCTTAGAATTCATAACACTCATCCAACTGAGAACATCATAGGGGATGTCTCTGAAGGTGTGGGAACAAGATGGCATACTCATCATGGGAATGTCTGCTTGTACTCATGCTTTCTATCCCAGATGGAACCCAAGAAGGTGGAAGATGCCTTGAAAGATAGTAGATGGCTTGTATCGATGCAAGAGGAGTTGCTTCAATTCAAGAGACAGAAGGTATGAAACCTATGTCCGCTACCATCTGGTCAAGTACCTATAGGCACTAAATGGGTTTTTAAAAACAAGAGAGATAATAGAGGCTTGATCATCAAGAACAAAGCTAGACTTGTAGTTCAAGGATACACCCAAGAGGAAGGAATAAATTATACTGATTTATTTGCACGGTTGCAAGACTTGAGGCAGATAGGATCTTCCTTGCTTATGCTGCATCCAAGCACTTCATTGTTTACTAGTTTGATGTCAAGTGTGCATTTCTATATGGGGATATAGATAGGGAAGTCTATGTGTGCCAACCTCCAGGATTTGAAGACCCATAGCACCCCAACTATGTGTGCAAATTGGATAAAGCTCTATGTGTGCCAACCTCCAGGATTTGAAGACCCATAGACTTTGTCTCAGTTTCTTCTGAAGAATGGCTACACTAGAGGTACCATTGACAAGACTCTCTTCATCAGAAACTCTGGAAAGGATATTTTGCTTGTTCAAGTCTATGTCGATGACATCATATTTGGTTCTTCAAATGACCAAATGTGTAAGGACTTTGAAAGCATTATGAAGAAAAAGTTTGAGATGAGTTCCATGGGAAAAATGGACTTTTTCCTTAGGATTCAAGTGAAACAAATGAAAGAAGAGTTTTCCATTAATCAATCTAAGTATGTTTTTGACATCTTAGAAAGATTTGAGATGAAAGATTGTAAGCCTGCCAAGACACCCATACCCAGAAACCACAATCTTTGTCCTGAACTTGAGGGGGAGGATACTGATCAACATCAGTATAGGGCAATTATTGGTTCTCTAATGTATCTTACAGCCAGTAGAACTGATATCATGTATGCTACCTGCATCTGTGCAAGATATCAGGCTGCTCCAAAGGTGTCTCATCTAGCTGCTATTAAGAGAATCCTCAGATACGTCAAAGGAGCACCCAAACTAGGTCTCTGGTATCCTAGAAACAAGAATTTCAATCTCTATGGATACTCTGATAGTGACTATGGCGGCTACAACATTGACAAGAAATCCACATTAGGAGGATGTCAATTTCTTGGTGGAAGGATCATCTCATGGCAATGCAATAAGCAATCCTGTGTCTCTGCATCAACTGCTGAAGCTGAATACATTGCTGCTGCTAGCTGTTGTGCTCAACTGCTATGGATTCAGAATCAGATATTAGTTATGGATTCAACTTTATGAGTACTCCTATCCATATTGACAACAACAGTGCTATCTCCATTACTGAAAATCTGCTGAAGCACTCCAAGACAAAGCATATTGATATCAGGTACCATTTCATTATAGATATTCATGAGAAAAATCTGATTAAACTAATCAAAGTTGACTAAAATAAACAATATGCTGATTTGTTTACCAAAGCTTTTGATGAACAAAGATTTAAGTATCTCATAACAGCTATTGGGATGATAAACATTGATTAGATTACCTCTTTTGAGAACCTTTTAATATGTAATGTCTTATGTCAATACAATTTAAGCCTTGTTACAAAAAGGTCTCTTTGAAATTTTCTAAGTATAAATTTCTTCCGAAGAGAAATTAACCCTCGGAAGCTATTTTCATAACTTCGAAGCAAAATTTCTCAAAGGATAAATTTCTTCTCGAAGAGTTTTTGGTCTCGGAAGAAATGATTGATCTAATATCAGATCTACTTCCAAGACTTATACACACTCTCCATTCAGAAAGCAATCCTGACCTTCGGAAGCAAAGTTTTTGCTTCGGAAGTAAGAATTGTCTTGGAAGACAAATTACCGTCGGAAATGTTTTATATTCGGAAGAGAGATTTCACTGTGTAACGGAAATCTCTTGGGCCCCACACTGTAAAAAGCAAAGATTTTGTTAATGATGTCGGATTATTTAACTGATTTTAACCTTACCGCCACTGTCATTTCTTCCACTAAAACATCACATCACCTTATCATAACCCCGGTTACCGCCTTCCCACCCTCTTTTAAATAATCTCGACTATTCAATTTCATCTTCTTACTTGCAATTTTTACTGCCCTAGAAATTTCCCCTCACTCCAACTTCACCCAAGTTCAAAATCATCTACATTCACCTTTCCCCAATGGAACTTAACCCTTAGCACAACCAAGTCGCACTTCTTGATTCATCAAGAGATGCTGATTTTGTGAAATCATCTCCTTTCTCACCCAATCATCTTACTACACAGCCCTTACCGTTAACCCCACTGTTTACTCCAACAAAATGGCCGAATTTTGGGGAAATGGTCAAGCCGAAACCCTAAATGGGATTCGTGTACTGAGGTCCAGCATTTGTGGACAGGAGTTGATCATCACTGAACAACTCATCAGGGAGCATCTAGAGCTTCATGATAAAGGAGCTCCTACTGAATTCCCCAAAGAAGATTTAGACAACACTTATATCCTCATGGGATATGGTGGAGACGTGAGCAGGTCGACAGTCTACAAGTGCAACTTCTCTTACAACTGGAAGTTCCTCCTGCATATTGTCCTCCACTGCCTATCAAACAAGTCTGGGGGATGGGATCAAATCTCATATGAACTAGGATGCTTAGTTCATGGATTGGTGAGAGGCCTGCGATTCAATTACTCAAGATTTGTGTTCACCAATCTGATTGGAAATCTAGGGAGACATTCTTTATGTATCCCGGATTCATTCAACACATAATCAACTATGAATTGGAACAGAGTATGTTTGTTTATGCAGCTGCTCTTCACATGAGGCCTACCATCTTCAAGACTTTGAAGAAGGTGTTCACCAACTTCACTGGAAGGTAAACTTCTCTACTTCCAGGTATGATTGAGCGCATAGCTCCTGGTGACATCCCTGTTCACCCCACAGGTGATGAACACACACCAGCAACCACCTCCACAATGCCAACACTGCCTTCTCCACACATCACCATCACTTACCAGAGACGCCCTAAACGAACCCTTGTTCAATCTACTCTGATTGAACAAACACCTCCTGTTCAATCCAAAAAGACTAGAGTGGAAACATGGGCTCCCTGTAACACCCCGAAATTTCTATTTAAACCGAAAGAAAAGAAAACTAAATAGAAAGAATAGAAATTGTGCACAAGTAGAGGGGGATAAAGTGTACAAAGTACAAATCTTATTATTTTAAGATATTAAGGGCATGGTCGCCCATATCAAGCAGAAAGATACTTTGATCTCAGAAGAAGAAGAAGAGAGAGAGCCCAGTTCTAGAGAGAGAAAGAGGAAGAAGAAGCTGAAAAAGGTAAGTCTTCTCTTGTTTGAGCTCGGTTTCAGTTGAGTATTGAGTTCTTGACTGAAGTTCCGGTTGTTTAGAGTTTACTTTCGGGATTCAAAGAGCTGAATCGAAGTGGGTCTTGAACGGGAAGAGTGTTGCTCAAAAGCTGCTCAAGGTGAGTTTCTAGAACCCCTCTTTTACTAATTTTCAACTGATTTAGGGCTATTATGCATACGATGTAAGCATCTTTTAAAGAAACCATGGGTTTACAGCTTTATGTTCAAATGTTGTATGTATGTATGCATGTTATAGTGTTGATTATGGGTTAGAGATGATGTGTAGCATGCTTAGATGGCCTTAGTATGTCAGATCTGAGTTTGGGTATGCTTAGAATGGCAATCGGGTGAAATTGGTAGCATAGAAAAGATTTCAGAATGTTTGATGAACATGAACAGTGGTTCATGCGCCCAAACAGTTGTCCATGCGTCCGGCATGAGTGGCCAGACGCCTAAGTGTTGTCCATGCGCCCAAGGGTGGGTCATGCGCCTAAATAGTAGCCCATGCGCCCAGCATGTTGGCCCATGCGTCTAAGTATTGGCCATGTGCCCAAGTGTTGGCCATGCGCCTAAATAGTGCCCATGCGCCCAAGTGATGAAAAGGCTAAGTGTGGACCATGCGCCTAAACAGTGCCCATGCGTCCCAGTGAATGAAACGGCTAAGTATTGGCCAAGCGCCCAAACAGTGCCCATGCGCCCAAGTGCTTGAAACGACTAAGTGTTGGTGATGCGCCTGAATAGGGCAGAAACGCCCAAACAGTGCTCATGCGCCCAGACTTATTATACTTAGAATTTTTTATGCTCATCCGCCTGGAAGGACCCATGCGCCCACTTTGGACTTGAGGTTTTCTAAGTGGTTTTTAAGGGGTATAATGGGAAGATAAGCCTGGTTATGATGATATGGCTTATGTTTGATGTGTCTTATGTATGTATGATGTGCTTGTTTTGGTGATGGTGTATGTTTATGTTTGTGTATGTTTATGTTTGTATATGTTCCTTATTATATGTGTATCTCTTCCCCTGGCTTTGCGTCGAACGTTAATAAATGTAATGAAAGTATTATGTAACATAAAGTGGAAGATAATGAAAAGAGGAACGTAATGAATGATTGCATGCATGAATAAATGAAGGAATAAAATAGAAGGTATAGAAAGGCTTGCAAGCATATGTATGAGGTGAGCGACTCTGTGTCGCAACAGACTCGAAAGAGGTCCTTGACGTGTATCCCGGTACTGTGTCAGTCTTCGAACATGAGTCGGGGGTTTGTGTGTTGGGCCCTGGCACAGTATCAGTATTCGGACATGAGTCGGGGGTATTGCATGAGACAGGATACAGATTGCGTACTCCGGTACTGTGTCAGTCTTCGGACATGAGTCGGGGGTTTGTGAGCAAGCCCTGTCACAGTATCAGTCTTCGGACATGAGTCGGGAGTATTGCATATGACGAAAGTGACGGATGATGAGATCCGTGTCGCGTGTCCCGGTACTGTGTCAGTCTTCGGACATGAGTCGGGGGTTTGTGTGTTGGGCCCTGGCACAGTATCAGTATTCGGACATGAGTCGGGGATATTGCATGAGACGAGATAATGAGGTGAGCAACTTGGTGTTGCAACAAACTCGGATGGAGTTCAATCCCTGTGATTGACTCATATGGGATCTTTCTCACGTATCCTGGTGTTGTGCCAGTCTTCGGACATGAGTCGGGGGTTTGTTTATCAAGCCCCGGCACAGTATCAGTCTTCGAACATGATTCGGGGGTATTGCATGAGACAAGAGTGACTGATGATGAGATCCGTGTCGCGTACCCCGGTACTGTGTCAGTCTTCGGACATGAGTCGGGGGTTTGTTTATCAGGCCCCAGCACTGTATCAGTCTTTGGACATGTGTCAGGGGTATTGCATATGACGAAAGTGATGGATGATGAGATCCGTTTTATGTATCCCGGTACTATGTCAGACTTCGGACATGAGTTGGGGGTTTGTTTATTAGGCCTCGGCACAGTATCAGTCTTCGGACATGAGTTGGGGGTATTGCATGAGACGAGATAATGAGGTGAGCGACTTTGTGTTACAACAGACTCAGATAGAGTTCAATCCTTGTGATTGACTCGAATGAGATCTTTGTCGCGTATCCCGGTGTTGTGTCAGTCTTCGGACATGAGTCGGGGGTTTGTGAGCAGGCCCCGACACAGCATCAGCTTTCAAGCATGAGTCGGGGATATTGCAAGAGACAAGATTCGAGTAATAATGAGTAATGAATGAAAGATCATGTATGAAAGAACGAACATATGAATGAACGTAAATGAATTATCATAATAAAGTACAGAACATGATCCTTGTCATTCGACCTCAGTAATCGTGGCTGAGTGCCACGAAGAGGGTAAAGTCTGACTGGATATAGAAAGAGAAGTGAACGATAATGTAATACGTTGAATAAACAAGTTAACGAACGTAATGGAAGATAATAATGATATTATCTGTATGTACGTATGATGCATGATCGCTAACGGTTATAAAGTATAGCATGTTTTGAAATAAAGTAAAGAACGGTATTAACAGAGAAAAGTATGTTTTATTATAAAACTAGAACTCACTCAGCGTCGCTGACTTTTGTATGCATGATAGTTGGCAGGTATATGTTGATGCTGAGGAGTTGCAGGCATGGATGCATAAGCTATTGGGAGCATTTTGAGGTTGGCATCCGTATTTTGACATGTCATGTATTTTGAGATGATAACTAATGTTGTAAATGACATGTTTTAGTTATAATGAAAGTTTTAAATTCCGCTGAAAAATTAATGTATGTTTTCTAATGTTTTATGTGCGATGAACCACCAGTTGTAAGCGTCCCGGGAACGGGGCCTTACACTCCCACTCAGTCTGATGTCTCACCATCCTTAACATTCACCTCAATTTTGGTTTTGAGTCTCCTTAGTCTCAAACCCAGGAGCCCGGAACCCAAACCAACAGCCCTCAGGATGAGTATTTACACTCTTCTGAGCAGCCAACTAGGGATAGCCCCACCAAAGGCTCAATGCATGTAGACATTGACCAAGGTCCTAGGTTAGTAGGGTTAACCTCCCTATCTTTTACTGACCTTCTCTTCAAAATTGATGAAGAGATAACATCTCTCCGTGGCAATGAATTTGATCTACAACACCCTCTCTAAGATCAACAGAGCGTAGAGAAATCCCTTATCTCTAGCCCCCATCAGCAACCCATAACTGAGGTGAGTCCCACTAATATGGAGGGGACTCATACAGATTCAGCTGCCACTATAGAAGGTGCCTCATTGGACCCTATGGACAGTGGTAACATATCTGAGATTGAATCTATGGCAACCATGCCGTTTGATGACTCTGAAAGAGACATCATTCAGTAAGGGAGACCAGGGTGCCAAGAAACCACATCTGGTGGTGAGGCTGAACATACCAAGTATGTTACCTCATCTCCCCGTGATTCTTCAAAAGAAGATGAGGGAAGCATGCAACTCCTCATAAAAGACCTTATGTCTAAAGTCTCAAACCTTGAATCCTTGGTTAGGACTTTAAAAGAAAGGTCCGCCACTCAGTAACTTAAGATTGACAATCTCAAGGCTCAACTAGCTGAGAAACAGACCGAGAGATCTGTTAGGCATGTACCTGTTAAAGTCTCATTGACTTCTTTCTCTAGGTCATCTAGCTCTTAAGATGATGCTACCAAAAAGGGGAGAATGTTCAGAGATAAACACTTGAGGACCCACAGTCTCATACTTCAACCTCAACATCTTCTACTCATGTCATCACTTTGTGTGAGCCATCTCAAGTTGTATTTCACGTCGACCCAAAGATGCTCAGAGATATCTACAGACTCTTCACAAAGTTTTTGTTGAGATCTTCTTCTGATCAGCCAAGCCCAGATGCTGCAATGATTGTTGGACCAAAAGAACCAATGAGCCGGATCAAAAAAACCTCTAAGTCCCACAGACATCACAACAACTACTGAAGACTTGATCAGCTGTTTTATAAAGTCTGAAGAGCAAAAACTGAAGTACAAGTACTCAAGACTTCAACAGCTGAAGATCAAAGTCTGAAGATCAACAGCTGAAGAACTAAAGTACTAAAAGTCAACAACTGAAGATCAAAGTCTAAAGATCAACAGCTGAAGACAACAGCTGAAGACAACAGCTGAAGACATCAGCTGAAGACATCAGCTGATGACAACAGCTGACGTTCAAGTACAAGTACCGAAGCCTTCAGAGTTTGTTACAACAGCTGAAGAAGCATTCTTCAGTTGTTGTGATGGTTTCCTTTCAGTAGTTTTTCTTTTTGTTTCAGTATTTGTAAAACGACTGAAGAGCATTTCTTCGGTCGTTGTAGTTTCAGTAGTTTCTTTTCAGTAGTTGTAGTAACTGATAACACTTAGTATTTTGTAAGAAGATGTCAGCTGTTTTGACATCTTCAGTAGTTGTGTTTCAGTTGTTTAATAATTCTGTTAGATGTCACTATCGAGTGACATCAGCAGACGTCACATCTCCTATATAAGGAATGTTCCACCACGACATTCCTATATAAGGGATGATTGACCTGATTGTAAGGGTGACATTTTGCCACCACGAAAGCGCGTTTTGAATGAAATCCTTGATTCACAGAATTTCTATAACCGTTTGCCTTGGTTGAATATCCATATCTTATTATCTTGCTAAATTGGTAATTTGTTAAACTTCCGCTGTAATAATCTCTAATCAATCAAACGTAGATTGTTGATCCTAACAATTGGTATCAAGCAGGTTAATCATTGATCGATCTAACAATTGATCATTGAAACTGCTAATCGATATCTGCATTTGATTGAATTACTTATTTGCAAAACTGGTTATAGATTATTGATTTTCTGTCGCTTTCGTTTTATTGCTCTCTGTGCGCTCTTGGTTCAAATTGGTCTGTTGTTTTTGTTCTAAACCGATTAAAACTAATTGATTTTGGTTGATTCTGAGAATGACTACTCCTTCTAATGACCCTCACAATACCAGTTCCTCAACCAAGCCTCCGATGCTGGTTAGGACTGAGTATAACATATGGCAACGAAGAATGCTTCATCACCTGTCTGTTAACAGTTCAGGTTGTTGGACATCAGTGGTACATGTTCCACATAAGCCTATGGTGAACATCCGGAAACCAATCAAATGGTTCCGAAGAAGAAGGAGCAATACTCAGATGAAGATCGGAAACTGTTTGAGATTGATGCAAAAGCCCATGGAATTCTGGCCATGGCACTGCCTAATGAAATTTATTCAGGGCTTATGCATCATGAAACTGCTCATGACCTCTGGAATGCACTGAAGGAACAATTCGTGGAACTGATGAGGTCTTAGCAAACAATAGAGAAATTCTTGCCCAACAATATGAAACATTCTCTCATAAGAAGGTGAGACACTGACTCAACAGTTTGAGCGTTTTTCTTGTTTGATCTCTGAGCTAAAGATGGTCAAACATGAATATACCAATAGCCAGATGAATAACAGATTCCTCAGATCACTGCCTGAGAGATGGGACACATATACTATTGTTCTACTACTCCCAGTGCAAATCTGGATAAACTATCTCTTACCCAACTTCATGGGAAACTGCTTACATTTGAAAGAGAGATAGAGCAGAAAAGGAAACTGTCATCATCAGGAAAGCTCACCGATGACTTTGTACCAGGGAACACTGCCTTGGTTGGTCATGAGTCAGAATATGCTGCATCTGAAAGCAATTATGATGAGCATATTGATTTCTCTTCAAACAGTCCTGATCACGCTTTTGTTGGTATTGACAGTCATTCTGGCAGAAATAGTGACAATCTATGCTTCATCATGGATGATCTGAAGGGAATTGCTGATGATGATTTAGAAGAGATGGATATTCTAAGCCAAATGGCCTTGATTAATATCAGATCTCAGAAATTCTACAAGAGAACTGGCAGGAAATTCCCTGGACTCTCTGGCAAAACCAAAGTTGGTTTTGACAAGAGTAAGTTGAGGTGTCACAAATGCCAAAGGCTTGGACACTTTGCAAGAGAATGTAGATCAACAGAATCTAATTCCTCTGCACCCTTTGTGACTTTTCCTAGCACTAGTCTACAAAACAGGGCAACATCCTGCTGGTTCTGGTCATCACTCACACCCTGTATCTCCTGCATATTTGTCCCCCAGGGTCAAATGTCATATCCTTTTCCCTGCTATTACATGCCTCAGACAAATACGGTTCAAGCTCCAATTGCACACAACCACATGCATTACCTGAACCTCAGCCTTCCCAATCTCATCAACAAACTCAACCTCAACAACACAGCTTTTTCACCCCAGGAGTTGTTGACTGGAGCAGTTTACCAGATGATCTGTCTGGTCATGAACAACTGTTCTCTGGTGCAGGTCAACATGGTGGTGACAGTCCCTTTGGAAATCTAGCCCTCATGGCTTTGGAGTCTGCTGATACTTCATCCTCCAATGCCTCTACACCACAGGTATCACAGGTATCCTCTGAGGCAAAAGCCAAACTATGTTCTGAAACATGCATAGCCGCATTTGCATCTATTAGAGAAGCAAATGTAGCTTTAATTAACAAGAACATTGAGCTAGAACAAATTTTCAAAAGCAAAGCTGATTTTGAGTATGTGATTAATGATAAGAATGATGAAATCTACAAACTTAAATGTCAAATCACTGATGTTAAGGCTAGGGAAGAGATACTTCTAGAGAAGTACAGAGACCTCAAAGAAACACTTGCAACTACCCAGGTAGAGTGTGATCGATGGGTAAATTCTTGCAAGGGTTTGAAATGCTTCTTAGTAAGCAATCTGCTTCCAATGTGAAGTTTGGCATTGGTTATAATCACACTGCTCCTCCTACAGACTTTACTCCCAGAGCAGAGGTAGAATCTGATGGTGAAAGCAATAACCAATCCTCTTCATCATGTGATCTACTTTCTGATACAGCACCATCAGAAGTAGAAGTCAGCATTAATTCCTCACATGCTGATGTTGTTGGCTCAAATGCTGACACTCACATGATCACAAAGTTGATCACTCCAGGTGATATTTACACTGAAAGTACTAAAAGGAATGTCATAACACCTGGAGAACAAGCCCAAACTACTAATGCACTAAAGGAAAGAATACTGCAAGTAGAAAGGGTGGGAAAACTACTGAAAAAGATATCAAGAAAGCAGGTACTAAAGCAAAGAAAACTGCTAGTACTGATAGCAAACTGCTGAAGAACAAGTCTTCAGTAGTTTCATCTTCTTCAGCAGATGATCAACTTAAGATGAAGAAAAAGCCATGTGAAATATGTGGCTTATTCAATCATCTTACTGATGATTGCTGGTATAAAAAGGGCTCCAAACTCAACATAATGAAAACATTAAAGAGAAAATTGACAAAATGAAAACTGAGTTTGAAATCAAGTTTGTACCAGCAACATCAAAACCTGTAACCCTAAATCCAAAAGGAAATCCACAAAGAAAGGGTCAAACAGGTAACAGCTGAGGTTGCTCAAAGAGAGATGGTACAACACAGGAATCCATCAAACTCAAGCACTAATGTGTCTGATGAGCTGAAGGCTTTATCACAAAATCAGACACAACTTGTTATGATGGTTCAACATCTATTGGGGAGAGTTAACCAATTAGATGCTCCTGTGTTAAAACCACAGAAGAAAATCCAAGTCAAAGGATTCCTCTTCTTCACCGTCTCCAACTCCTCAGGCTGTTATTTACAACAAGTCTGTTAGTTTACCATCTGATGATATGAACAAACCAAAACCAAAAAGGTTTGGGTCTCAAAAACTAACTAAGTGTTTATGATTGCAGGGTTCTTCAACATGCCATAGTAGCATCTGGTATGTACAGTGGGGGATCTATGCATATGACAGGGAACAGCTCTCTTCTCGACTACTCTCAAGGAAAGAGGGGTTTGTTTCTTTTGGCAATGATGCTAAAGGTTACATCATTGGAAAAGGTTTTGTCTCCAATGGAGAAATAAAGTTTGATGATGTTAATCATGTGGAAAATCTCAAGTACAATCTCTTGAGTGTTAGTCAAATGTGTGATAAAGGACATGCTGCTCTTTTCACCAGTCAGAACTGCAGGATTCTGTCATCTAAAGTTCTGAACTTGATTGATAAGGTGTTGGATGATCACACTCTCCTGAGGGCCAACAGGACAGGAAGAGTGTATGCCTTAGATCTTTCCAAGAAAAAGATCTCAGAGGCTATCCTTGCCTATTTTCCAAAGCCTCTTCTCAGGAATCTAAACTGTGGCACAGAAGGTTGGGTCATGTTAATTTCAAAAACATGAATCAGCTGATCCACAATAGATTGAGAGGCTTACCAACAAAAGAGTTCCACTGTGATAAACCTGTACTGCTTGTTTAAAAGGAAAACAACACAAAGTCTCATTCCCTCCTATTGAAGAGCCTAAGTCCACTGCCTGCTTGCAATTACTGCATATGGATCTATTTGGTCCTGTGAGAGTGATGAGCATGGCAAAGAAGAAATACTGTCTGGTAATTGTGGATGATTACTCCAGATTTGTATGGACTTTCTTTCTGTATTCAAAAGATGAGGTTGCTCAGAAGTTATCAACTTTGTGTTGTATGTTGAGAAGCAGTATTCCCTATCAGTCAAGTGTATAAGGAGTGACAATGGTACTGAATTCAGAAACCATACACTTGATGAATTTTATCTTTCAAAGGAATCAAAAGGCAGTTTAGCATCCCAAGGACTCCTGAGCAAAATGGAGTAGTGGAGAGAAAGAACAGGACTTTAATTGAAGCTGCAAGGTCCATGTTGGCTGACTCTGGTCTGCCACTGACCTTTTGGGCTGAAGCTGTTAACACAGCTTGCTATGTGCAGAATAGAGCCTTAGTAAATCAAAGGTTGATGAAGACTCCATATGAGCTCTACACCATTTGGCTCCTTTGATTTCATTTTTCAGAGCCTTTGGATGTCCTTGTTTCATTCTCAACACAAAGGATCAACTCCACAAATTTGATCCTAAGGTGGATGCAGGGTACTTTGTTGGTTATTCAACCACTTGCAAGGCTTACAGAGTCTTCACTGCAGAACAAAAATAGTTGAAGAAACCCTGCATGTGAAATTTAATGAATCACCTAAGGATAAAATTCCACAAACCCCTGTGGAGTTTGTTGATCTGGACATACTGCAATATGCTCCTTATCAAACTCCAACTGTTGCAGATCATGTGGATAAATCATCCTCTGCAGCAAGTCTTCCACCTGGTGGTACTGAAGATGATGATGATGTCAGTACTCACCTTTTCAAGTTTAGTGACCAACTGCCTGAGTCTGCTAAACTTGATGTTCCTGTACCTTCCGCAGCTCCATCCACAACAAATGCTGATGAGATTTCTGATTCCTCCACATCATTTGATTTTCCATCCAATACTTGGTTTCAAGAATCTGAATCAACATCTGCTGCTGCTGCCGGCTACAAACACTTGCACTGATCTTATTGTGCACCAAGAGCTGAAAGATCACCCTATATCTCAAATCATTGGTGGTATCAATGCTGGCGTCTCAACTAGAAGCAATTTGTCTAACCTGTGCTTCTATGCTCTCTTCATCAGTCAGCAAGAGCCAAAGAACTATCATTTGCTTTGAGAGATAATGGATGGGTGGATGCTATGCAGCTTGAGCTACTTCAGTTCAAGAAGCAGCAAGTGTGGGAACTGGTTCCTCTACCCCCAGGTAAGTGTGCAATAGGCACTAAATGGGTATTTAGGAACAAAACAGATGAAAATGGGCTTATTGTTAAGAACAAGGCTAGACTGGTTGTACAGGGGTTTTCACAAGAAGAAGGTATTGATTATGATGAAACATTTGCCCCTGTAACCAGACTAGAGGCAATTAGATTGTTCTTAGCTTACGCTGCATTCCACCATCTTAGAGTTTTTCAAATAGATGTCAAAAGTGCATTTTTATATAGTAAAATAAAAGAGGAAGTTTATGTGTGTCAACCACCAGGTTTTGAGGATAATAAACATCTTGAATGGGTGTATAAACTTGATAAGGCTCTTTATGGTTTGAAACAAGCTCCTAGAGCCTGGTATGAGACACTTTCCACTTTTCTTCTTAAGAATATTTCACTAGAGGCTCCATTGATAAAACTTTGTTTATTAAGAAGTGGATCAGCATAAGCTACTTGTTCAAATTTACGTTGATGATATATTTTTGCATCCTCTGATCCCCAGTTGTGTGATGATTTTACCAAATTAATGAAAAAGAGGTTTGAAATGAGTGCAATGGGAGAATTACAGTTCTTTCTAGGTTGCAAATCAAACAAAAGGCTGATGGAACCTTTATTCATCAGTCCAAATATACAAAAGATCTTTTAATAAGTTTGATTTACAAAATATAAGCCCTGTTCTACTCCCATGTGCAACACCACACAACTGGATGCGATCAAAGGTAAAGCTGTTGATGAAACACTTTACAGATGTATGATTGGGTCCTTGATATACTTAACAGCTTCTAGACCAGATATCATGTTTGCTACTTGTGTCTGTGCTAGATTTCAGGCTGCTCCTAAAGAGTCTCATTTGATTGCAGTCAAGAGGATCTTTAGATATTTGCAAGGTACACAATCTCTAGGATTATGGTATTCCACTGGACACTCTTGCAAATTAGTTGCTTTTTCAGACAGTGACTATGCAGGTGCAAGTTAACTAGAAAGTCAACTTCTGGTGGATGTCAATTCCTAGTTGCAGAGTAAGAAACAAACATCTGTTGCTACATCCACTGCTGAAGCAGAGTACATTGCAGCTGCAAGTTGTACTTCTCAGGTACTCTGGCTTTAGAACCAACTTTTGGATTATGGCATTACAGAGACTAAGACTCCATTATTAATGGATAGTGCTTCAGCTCTGCATTGTCAAAATCCAGTCCAGCACTCTAGGACCAAACATATAGAAATCAGACATCATTTTATTCGGGATTGTTTTGAAAAAGGTCTGATTGATCCTAAGTTTGTGCCTAGTGCTGATGAGCTTGCAACATTTTTACTAAGCCTTTGGATAGTTCAACTTTCCAAAACTTTGTGTTAAGGCTTGGTATGCTGCAGCTAGAATAAGTGATACTACTGCTGATCTCAGTAAATAAGTACTGATGCTCATGAGTAATCATATCACATATAAGTACTGATTCTGTTCAACTGATAAAGTTACAACTACTGATGTAGTTATCACTACTGATGTTAGTAAAATCAGATAAGTACTGATGTCCTATGAAACAACTGAAAACAGCAAAAAGTCTGATGAGTAAGTGTTGAGGACAGTATGAAACAGCTGGAAAGCTATGAATTGACGAAAACTACTGATGAGATAATTTTCTCTTCAGTCGTTTCTAAAACTGCTGCTTCATCCTAAACAACTGATGACAAAACTATCTTCAGTAGTTTCACAACTACTGATGACTAACACCACGTCGTCAGCTGTTTACAACAACTGATGACAAAACCATGTCTTCAGTAGTTTCACAACTACTGATGACTAAAACCAAGTCTTCAGTTGTTTTCAAACATCTGAATCAAAACCATAGTTTTCAGTAGTTTTATAACTACTGATGCCTAAAACCAAGACTTCAACTGTTTCAACCTCTGAAGGTTTCTGCCACGTCATCAATCTGTTAAAACTACTGATGACTCACATTAAACCTTTCAGTTGCTCTATGAACCGTACCCTATAAATACCCAATACCTAAGCCTTCAGCACTTCTTCCTTTCCAAACCTAACGTTCAAATCTCCAAAACTTCTCTCTCACTAATGGCGACTATGCAGCACAAACCACGACATAACTGTGTAGCCTACCTCACCAAATCGCCTTTCTGGACAAAGTTCGATAACGCCATTGATCTTATGGTCCAGTCACCCTACAAAACGGCATTTCTTCTAAATCCCATCATTCATGCCGAATCCCTTCACCAGTTTTGGACGAACATTACCATTACCACTGGGGAGAACAACACCGAGTCTCTCCGGTCGGTCGTTAACAACCTTCAAGTGGTCATCACTCCGGAAATCATTCGACAAACCCTCAACTTGGATGATGCCACTTTTCCTGCAGGATATCCAAAGGGCACAACTGATTTATCCTTTGCCACCATGGATATCAGGGAAACCTTAGTGCCTCTACTATTCTGAAGAAACATTTCCATGATGCAGAACGTCTTATCTTTCACATGGTAAATGTGTGTTTAGCTCCTAAGACATCTTCTTGGGATCAAATGTCCACCAGATGGCACAGGTACTATTCTCTATCCTTGAGCAACAGAACTAAACTTTTCTGAAATCATTTTTCTTGAACTTAAGGATATGGCCTCAAAATCTATTTCTAACTGTTGGATATTATATCCTCGGTTCATTATGGCTATAATAGAGAATCAGCTGAAAGCTGAGGGACTTGTTGGCCTTGGAGTCCCTGCAACGGCTGTATTGCCTGAAGTATACTCCAGGCACAACTCTAACCACACACGGAAAAAGGCTGCCAAACTGCGAAAACCCACGCAGTTGGAACCCACAGCCACCACCTCTAGAACCAGAGTCCCCACCAAACCCAAATCCAAAAAGCCAAAAACGGCTACTCAGGGAGATGAGTCCCCTGAGGATGCCCCTGTACCACAAACGCAGGAAACACATACTGGTATTAACCCCCCAGTTGGTCCAAGACTCAACCAGCCACAGCCGCACAGGTATCCTCTCTACAGGATCCTGCTGCAACCTTTATTAGGGAAACCACACTACTGGAACTGTCTCACTGAGAGGGTTACCATTGAAGCGCACCATTCACCCCGGGTGCAATCCGCTTCTATCCACTCTCCACAGGCAACCGCCCCCCCAAGTCCTACATTAATTGTTGCACAAGTGCTGAGTCAGTTGCACTCCTCACCCCCTCCCCAGATACCAATTACAACTGGGCATACCTCTACCATTGAGGGGGAGGATCAAAGTGCATCTGATAACCCACAGCATAGGGGTTACAATGTTTCATTTCTAGTGTAGAAAAGGAGATTGGAACTTCTGGTAAGGCTGCCACTCATCCTGCTTCAGCATATGATCAGGATGTAGTTGGTACCAGTACTAAGACCTTACCAGAGGCAACTGCTGATGAAGGACCTAGTTCTGAGGCAGGCAGTCCCCAGTTCCAAGACAAAGGGGCACATGCAATAACTGATCTACACTCAGTGCATGTTCATCCTGATTACATCAGGAGGTCAGGTGATTCAGTAACCACTGATGATGACCTGGGCTTTTTCTACGATGTGTTAGCCCAAAACACTATCCTGGAAGAGGAGGTGAGCAGACTCAAAGAGCTGCTTGCCAAAACTTCTGAGGATCAAAGACCATCTGCCTCTCAAACCCCACAGATGGCACCTTCATCTGAAGGTCTCCCAAACACAGAGCCACTCCTACATATTCAGCCACCAGCCTCTGTTTCTGGCACTATTTCTCAGGATCAGAACCCCCTGAGCAAATAGCTGCTATCTTTCAACATGCCCTACCTCTCTCACACCTATAATCACTGATATAGTGATCAAAACCATTGATGAGAGGCTTCCTTTAGTGATACAACCCTTGGTTGAAGAAGTTGTGAGCAAGAATCTTTCTAAAATCAAACCCCTGCAACCAATGCAACCAAAAAGGGGGAGATTCAATCAGTGAAAGCAAAAGGAAGAGGAGTGCAGAAAAAGAGAAAGAAACAGAAGTGGTAAAGGAGAAGGAGTTGGATGGGGAGAAGGAAAAAGAGAAGGAAAAAGAAGCTGACATGGAAAAATCTAAGAAGAAAGAATGAAAAAGAGAAAGCCTTGGAGATAATGGTAAAAGAGGCTGATGCCGAACATAGCAGATCAATGGACAACATCATTGATCAGCTGTTTAGGCAAGGCCATGACACTGATAAACTTGACTCTGAGATTAGAAGATTAGAGATTGAAGAAATCCAGAATAGATGGGCAAGTTATGACGTGTTGAAAGAGAAAGGCTGGAGATCATGATTAGATTTATTGCAAAATATCTTGGAAGATCAATGATCGAAATCAAAGCTTGGTCCAGGGACAACATCTTGGCAATAACCACCAAGATCTGTTCATCTGAAGTATACACAAAGGGACTAGTTATTGAAGCTTTGAATGAAGCTGGTGCTGGGAGCAGGACTGAGCTAGCCAAGCAATCTAAAGCCACACTCACCTCAAAAATGCTAGAACAGCCTGTCAACATTCCCACACCAAAACCACCAAAACAACCACCCACTAAAACAATCCCTTTACCCCAAAAACCAACACCGATGATGTACCCAGAAGAAGAAGAGAAGGGTATTGAGGCTAGAAGATGATAAGAAGATGATGATGGGAAGAAGCTAGGCTGCCAATCTCAGCTGTTATTCAGTTGCCGAAGGCCACAAGTCACCTCCAACAATTACTCTTGAATCTCAGAGACAAACTGTGAAGGTGAAGCTAGAAGAAGAAGGACTTCACCAACAGCATGATGAGGAGTTGTTGAGAAGGGTTGATAAAGCTTATGCAGCCCATCTTCCATCATCAACATGAAGAAGCATGCACTCAGATTATACACTCTCAGGCAGACTTTTCAATATCAGAAGGAGAGAGTGAGGATTTGGCCTGATCCCAGGGTGTCTCATAGAATTCACAAGAATAACATTCCACAGAGATACATGGGCCAGGTGAAAAGGATTGTAGACGAAGTGATCTCCTTGGTCTTTGTAGTGTCACCCTGGAAAATCCTGGAAGACTTCAAGAAAGCTTATAAAGCCAACCAAACCCCACAGAAGATGCTTGAAAATAAAATGGTGAAAAAGGGTTGGTTTATAAGAGGCTTGAAGAAGTCAGGAAAAATGAGCTCCAGTTGTTCCTTGAGGGTAATCACCCTGATGAGTTTGCTTATAGAATAATAACAACTGTGGAGCTAAAGAATGGAAACAGGCCAAATACCTATCTGAGTACTATGGGCCGGAATTTTTATTTGAAGGAGGTGCTGAAGAGCTGACCATGGAGGAACAGATCACCTTCCTAGAGGCCTATACCAGGGAGTCATACAGACTCGTTGTTGGGAAGTAGATCTCATGAATGGGGTAACAACTCTGTGTCCAGTTCCCCAAAACAGAGTTCCCATTCATACTTTGCCAATCAAAATTTTGAGACTACTTCCAGGCCGGTGCTTACAAGGGTCACTTCTGAGCTGATCTAGAAGACAAAAAGACCAATCATTCTACCATAATAAGTGGGACATCTTCAATAAGTTTAGAGGTTTTGGCTGCATTGGTTCAGGGGGAGTTTGTTGGACCAAAAGAACCAATAAGCCGGATCAGAAAAACCTCTAAGTCCCACAGACATCACAACAACTGCTAAAGACTTGATCAGCTGTTTTATAAAGTCTGAAGAGCAACAACTGAAGTACAAGTACTGAAGACTTCAACAGCTGAAGATCAAAGTCTGAAGATCAACAGCTGAAGAACTAAAGTACTGAAAGTCAACAACTGAAGATCAAAGTCTGAAGATCAACAGCTGAAGACAACAGCTGAAGACAACAGCTGAAGACAACAGCTGAAGACAACAGCTGAAGACATCAGCTGAAGACATCAGCTGATGACAACAGCTGACGTTCAAGTACAAGTACTGAAGCCTTCAGAGTTTGTTACAACAGCTGAAGAAGCATTCTTCAGTTGTTGTGATGGTTTCCTTTCAGTAGTTTTTCTTTTTGTTTCAGTATTTGTAAAACGACTGAAGAGCATGTTCTTCAGTAGTTTCTTTTCAGTAGTTGTAGTAACTGATAACACTTAGTATTTTTGTAAGAAGATGTCAGCTGTTTTGACATCTTCAGTAGTTGTGTTTAAGTTATTTAAATAATTCTGTTAGATGTCACTATCGAGTGACATCAGCAGACGTCACATCTCCTATATAAGGAATGTTCCACCACGACATTCCTATATAAGGGATGATTGACCTGATTGTAAGGGTGACATTTTGCCACCACGAAAGCGCGTTTTGAATGAAATCCTTGATTCGCAGAATTTCTTCTATAAACCGTTTACTCTTGCATTGAATATCCATTATTATCTTGTGAATTGGCTAAATGTTTTGTTAAACTTCCGCTGTAATAATCTCTAATCAATCAAACGTAGATTGCTGATCCTAACAATGATTACTTTGGAGCTGAAGAGCTTCAGAGGCTAACTGCACCTTCTACCACTGTGGAAGAAGTTGGTCAACCTATGGTCCAAATGGAACCTAAGATTCATTTCGAAGCGGAAATGGGGACTGATGCCCAGCAATTGAAACAGCCGGGACAAAATCTGCATTTCCTCAAACTTTCGAAGCTGAAGTTAAAGCCTCGGAATAACAAGCTGGGTCTTCCAAAGCTGAAATGGAAGCTGCGGAAGGACTGTTCAAGATGTCCGAGGAGCTGATCATCACAGATACAATCCTAGAAATGGCATCCGAGGTGAACAGTGAGGACTTTCTAAATCTACCTTTATCCCATACACCCTCTCTGCCTCTCTCACATTCAGAATCCACTCTCCAAGAACCACTACAATCAGGATCTTCAAAAGATAACAAAGGGAAAAGGAAAATGACTGCAAAAGAGCTTCAGGAAGAGAAAAAGATTGAGAAATTAAAGAAGAAAGGAAGACTTCCAACTGAGAAGTTGCTAGCTGCTAGTACAAAAGCAGCTGCAGCCAATCAGGAGGATGTCAATAATAAAAGGAGAGAAGAGATAATTGATCAGCTCATCCAATTAGGAGCTTCCAATGAAGAAACACTTCTGCTACCACTAGAGGAGTTGGTGGAACTAGAAAAGGCAACCAGACTGCAACTTGAGAAATAGCAAGAAGCAGCCGGTTGGCCTTAGAGAAAAAGAAAGAAGGAGAACAAAAGGAGGCTGACTTGCAGCAGAGGAGAGTTAGGATAGAGTTCCTAATCTCTGAAGGCTTCAATCTTCAAGAACTATCTCCACACGATAATGAAACAATCCTCTAGCTCTACAACAAAGAGCGGGATCAAATGGAGAAGGAGAGAAGAAAGGCTGCAAGAGAAATGTTAAAGGAACGGAAGAAGAAGGAGGAAGAAGCATAGACCACTACAACCAGAAAGCTCAGTGAAAAGGCCTGGATGAAGGACTATCTCCGAGCTCATGGCTTCTCTGGAAGGCAAGTGGGTCCCATGTCAGAGAGGATACTCCAACGAATTATCAACGAAATCAAGGCTGATATCCGCTTGGGAAAGAGAAAAGACATGTATAGAAGGGTAAAGGGGGTGACCTTCACTACAACTACTCAACCTCAACCTGAACCCACATCCTTACCCTTCACCATCAATACTGAGCCTTCACCCCTGAACTCACATCCTTACCCTCACCCGTCTCATCACCTCAACCACTTAAACTTCCCATCCTTCAACCTAAAACACTTCCCAGAACCTCGGAAGCACAACCTGCCCAACAACCATCCCCTTAGCCTTCTTAACATCTCTCTCTTGAGGAGTTCAAGGTAATCAAGACCAAGCTCATCAACTGCACAACTTTGAGAAAAGTCTCATGTGATGAAGATTCTATCAAAACTACCAATGTTGATTGATCTTCTTGTTCCCTCACAAGATATCAATTCCTTGATTTACCTAGAGGAACATTGGACTAGGCAGCTAGACTTCTAGGTCTCAACTCAGATTCACTAAATGATGAAGAGAAGAAGCTTAGAAGGAAACTGGTGACTCTACTGGATACTAAGAAAGAGGACAAGATTCCCAATCAGTCTCTTGTGCCTAGAAAAGGAATAATCCAGTGGAGGTTTGATGAAACTTCTCATAACTTTGTTGTTGAGAGGGAGAATGGTGATGTCAACAGACTTAATGCAACCTCTCTGTTACACTCCAGCAGATTTGATATTGCTAAGTTAGCAGTGAAGCCATTCTCCAACCCCTCCAACTCTGAAGTTGCTGCACTCATCAGAAATCATCTCAGCAGTCTACATCTAACCGAGCTAACTGCAAAGGACAAGATTGAAGAATCGTTGAGATTGAGAAGACAGGAAGACAAGGAAAGACCTCCTACCAAAGGCACTGTCTTTCTACAGATGGTAGAGGGTCCTGAATTGGAACCTATATTTAGATGGGAATATGATTACAATTCCCATCAACTAACTCTTTTCAGAGGGCAAGAATAGAGGGTACATATCATCCAAGGTGACAAACTGGACTTCCTGTCTACCAAGGATTTGTACAAACTTCTCAGCACCACATCAGGAAGAACAAGGAAATAGATAAATATCTACTCTCCTTGGTGTTGAAAGTTTTGAGAAGCAGAAACAAGTGAGGTTTTGGTAGCATCAGCCTAGGGGGAGTTTGTTAGATCAAGAAGAAAGGTGGTGAAACCAAAACCAAATCACTTAGATAATTTTGGTGCTACATGCAAAGGCTTTCGAAGCTTAGCATGGAACTTCCGAAGGTTGTATAGTTCTTCCGAAGATAATGTGAAAGATCAGCTTCCAAAGACGAAACTCTACTTCCGAAGTCAAGAGCATGCTTCTGAAGGTTAAGTCTTAGAAGAGCAATCAGAAGACTACTTCCAAAGTAATAAGAAAAGAAGAAGTTTTCAAGCCTTAAAAGAAGCAGCCTCTTCCAAAGTATAAATGGCTTCGGAAGTACTTGTTCTTCCAAAGCCATTTAACCTTCAGAAGACACTACTATGAACCAGTGGACATAAGTATGGTCTCTGACACTCCACTGCAGACCTCTGATACTGTATGGCATTTTCTCAAAGAGCCATGCAGTTGACCATACTTTATTCCACTGTTTATCTTTTTATGATAGTACATGTTACCAACTTTAGTTGGTGACAAAAGGTAAGTCAGGGACATGTCCTGACCACTAATTCTCAGATAAGACTTTATCCGAGAGACCTTAAACTATAGTCTTGTAGTATAGGCTTTAGTTATAGGATCCCAGCTGGTATCAAATTATATCCGGCTGTAGGTAGTATTATATATAGTTTCTCATTGTAACTCAAAAACATACGCTTGTAAGAGTCTTGTAATATTTGAGTTGAGAAGCAATATATGCAAGTACCTTGAAAATTACTTTCTGTGTTCTGTATTACTTATATTATGATCAACTCTTATTGACTCTATCTTCATCCAAGTGTTGTTCAAGTGAGTTTGAGAAAAAAAACTAAGTGTTAAGTGACCCTTAACCGATCCTACACGACCTGACAGATGAACAGCTGGATGAAATATTCAGGCTGAATCCGGATGAGCTGGTAAAAGATGCTCCTACTGTTGATGTGGAAAGTGACGATGAGCTTAACGATGTAGACGAAATAGAGATAGAGGATGTCACTGCTGACTATTGTCCACAGTACACTAATCAAGAAGGACATGTTATCCCCAACTTAGGTGAAACATTTGACAGTGGTACTTTTGAGAAGCTGGATAAAGTAGAGAAAGAAAATGAGAAAGAAGAAAGCTTGACCCAAGCTTCGGACGCCAATGTCAAATTGAAGAAAGCTAAATGGGCGGCTTGTTTTGCTAAAATGAAAGTCCAGCGTGCACCTCCAAAGTAGAATGCCTACACCAAACTGTACAGAGTCAAGAAACATCAGAAGGTATCTAGAAAAATCATTGTGTGGGCTTATTTTGAAGATTTAAATGTCTATGTTGTAAAGAGAGAAAAGGGGATTGAGTACTTCACATACCCATATGATCTGAAGACTCTTCCTGGTTTTGAGCTCAACCGACTAGCGTGCTTAGATCTGCTGTATGCTAATCCAAGGAAGATGTCAGGTTGGTTTGAAGCTACGTTGAAGAAATAATACCACACTAGGTGGGTAAACTTTAGACCTCAACAACCGAAGAGGTACATCCATAGATCTGAAGTGGACCCTATATCTGGGAAGCCGAAAGTAGTGTTGAAGTGGAGTCCTCCACGCACGATGTCAAAGATTCCCTTACGAGAAATGCCTTAGGACTTCACTCCACATTTCAAACGGTCGTATTATGACTGGAGGATGAGTGGAGCGGTCATAGTTCTAAACAAAGAGGACAAAATGGAAACTATCAGGGTATTTGACCCAATGTAGCTTACCAACTTGTCAGCTGAAGATGTCTACACTCTATACAAGTGGTCACTATTCTATTACACGCAAGATATTGTACAAGCCCTCCAATTCCAAAATGTGATACGGCTCTGCTCTGCGTTTGAAATACATGAAGGAGTCACAAGAGAAGAGAAGTACAAGAAGTTTGAAGAGCATATGAAGGATGTCAGACAATAGAGTAAATTAGGTCCAAGAGAGAGTTTGTTGATACATATGTCCCTAGTTTATGTGCTTAATGTAAAAGTCTGTCATGGCTTACATATGTGTAATGAAACGATGTAATGATATATGATTTGTGCTTTGATGTTAGTGTATCTTTAATTCATATATATGAACTTATTATATAGGTTTGAAGTTGTGTATGATTACTCATGCTAATGGACATACTTATGGACCATACGCATGAAGACATCATGCTAATGTACCAGTCGCATGACTGAACTAGGAAACTGGATCAGTCGTATGATTACTCATGCTAATGGACATACTTATGGACCATACGCATGAAGACATCATGCGACTGAATCAGTCGCATGGGTCAGTCGCACGAATGAAAACTGCAAACCTATAAATTCCACTTAATTCGTGGAAAAATGAGACTTTTGACACTTATATCGTATACGCCGTCCAGAGCATCCAGAACGCATATTCCAACTTCATAATTTGCATCCGATCGTTTTCTATTCAATCTTAACGTTTCTTTAATCGTTAGATCGAATGGGTTTGCGTTCTCACTGATTAGATTGCCAATCAAATAGGATTCCACACTATTTGATTTGGTTTCACGCATAATCCGTTAGTACTCTGTACGTACACGGTCTTAACAAGTGTGAAGTCGCTGGATCGCTTGACATCCGAGCATGTTCTTGATAGAAGGGAAAAAAACCAAGAGACAACCAAGAGGTACATCCATAGATCTGAAGTGGACCCTATATCTAGGAAGCCAAGAGTAGTGCTGAAGTGGAGTCCTCCGCGCACGATGTCAAAGATTCCTTACGGGAAATGCCTCAGGACTTCACTCCACATTTCAAATGGTGGTATTATGACTGGAGGACGGGTGAAGCGGTCATAGTTCTAAACAAAGGGGAAAATGGAAACTATCAGGGTATTTGACCCAATGTGGCTTACCAACTTGTCAACTGAAGATGTCTACACTTTATACAAGTGGCCACTGTTCTATAACACGCAGGATATTATACAGGAGAAGTGCAAGAAGTTTGAAGAGCATATGAAGGATGTCAGACAATAGAGTAAACTAGGTCCAAGGGGGAGTTTGTTGATACATATGTCCCTAGTTTATGTGGTTAATCTAAAAACCTATCATGGCTTACATATGTGTAATTAAATGATGTAATGATTTATGATTTGTGCTTTGATGTTAATGTATTTTAATTCATATATATGAACTTATTATATAGGTTGAAGTTGATGTATAATTATTCATGCTAATGGACCATACGCATGAAGACATCATGCTAATGAACCAGTCGCACGACTGAACCACGAGACTGGATCAGTCGTACGATTGAAACATGAAAATGACTCAGTCGCACGACTAAACCTTTAGTCATGTGTATGAATCAGTCGCATGGGTTAGTCGCACGACTGAACCATGGTTCAGTCGCACGAATCAAGACTGCAAACCTATAAATACTACTTAATTCATGGAAAAACGAGACTTTTGACAATTATGTCGTATACACTCATAACCTAGCCGTCTAGACCATCCAGACGCATATTCCAACTTCATAGTTCGCATCTGATCATTTTCTACTCAATCTTAACGTTTCTTTAATCGTTAGATCGATCGGGTTTGCGTTCTCACTGATTGGATCGTCAATCAAATAGGATTCCGCACTATTTGATTCGGTTTCATGCATAATCAGTTAGTACTCCGTACGTACACGGTCCTAACAAAAAGCGAGTTTAATTCTCGAATTACTAATGATTATTGACATTAGTGTTGAACTTTCTGTTGCTTAAGTTCGTACACAAATTGTTTTTGTCGAGACATCACTCAATTGATTGCAAAGCCAATAAACATGAGAGAAAATGTTTATGTTTGAGAACATGTAATTATATAGAAAAAACATTAATTCACATCAAGTTAAAAGATTATAATACATTCTCCCTAATAAAGCTAGGTTTTGATCCGGAACCATATAGAACTCATATAAATTGTTTTTTGATTGTGTGGTATATATTACAATTATTTTATCACAATGCATAAATACGAGAGTTTAAAGAACATTGAGAATATATCATGGGTATGAATAATATCTATAATTAAAATATATAGCCATTATCGATATATTTGTCTATAGCTCAATTTAGTGATATGTACTTTGATGAATCAACATTTTCAACATCAGCGGTAGATATATTGTAGTTGGAAAGTAAAACAAATTGTCATGAATTATTGTTGAATTATCTTGATCCCCAAACTAATAGATACAAATCAAAAGTTCAAAGATAATTCACTTAGAAAATATAGCTAATTAATTACCAACCGTAATAACTAATCGTAATAGCGATTAAGTCACGTATACCAAATACTAATGCTCCAGTTATGATTAGTTTCCTATAGGAACAACTATATATTGATATGAGGCTACGACAAGTCACTAAACGTGATAGACTAGTCGATTCCACGAACAAAATCCTCGGAAAATGAATAAGTATTAAGTTGGTCAAATCGAGGTATGATATAAAGGTCTCCTTATATAAATATTTTAACACTTGAAAAATGAAGAAATCTAAATAATATATCATGTCTATAATACATGGAATCAATATAAAATCGACGTTGATAATACTTTATGTGTAGCGCTTAAAATGATGAAACAAGATGAGAATCAAGAACTAAAATTTATCGTTAAATAGAAATGTATAATGATTGAACAAAATAAACATACACTTATAAGGCGGAGTTAAATTCTCTAATATATTGGTTATAAACGTGGTCTTTTTGTGCGAATGAATTATGTGAAATAATAAAAGAAAGATACAAAAAAATTTGATGGTACAAGGATTTTCTCAAAGACCTATAATTTATTATGAGGAGATGTATTCTTTTGGATGGATGTAATAATATACCAATACTCCATTAGTCTAGTTGTGCAAAGACAAAATTGATATGCGTAGTACGAATATCATGATTCACTTGACAATGTAGCACAACACTATAGCACAACACTACTAGACTTGTGATATTTATTTATAAAGAAGTTTGATTAATCATGATTGATATTTATTTATAAACAAGTTTGATTAGTATTCCAGGCAATGTAGCACAACACTATTTTAAATCTTGTGATATTTATTTATAAAGAAAGACACAACAGTTTCATTGAAGATGATATATCATTGATAAGATTCAACAATTGCATAGTAAGGGATAACCAACGAATCATCAACTTCATAGAAGATCCACATTATTACTTATATGATGCATATTTAAATGAGGGCGAATATTATTCAAGTTGCACTTTTTTCCCTTTATTAAGTTTTATCCAATTGGGTTTTCTTAATAATGTTTTTAACGAGACAACATAACTCATGTAAACAGGGGGAGTTAATATGCATTGCACTCTTTTTTCTTAGCTATGGTTTTGTCCCACTGGGTTTCCTTGCAAGGTTTTTAACAAAGCAACATCTTCGAGCGTATTAAGTTGATAACCAAGGGTGAGTGTGATAAATATTATTTATTGTGGTTATCAAGAATTATATTAGCAGACTTTATTAGAGATATGTTTATCATGTTATTTAAAGGTTGTTGGAGTTATAAAAAAATTAGATTTTCTACTCTGGACCCTTTATGCCTTATTTGTAGACACTAATCAATAATTTAAACCTCTTTACTCTTATACTTTTGTCTAACATTGTTTTGCTATTAAAATAGTTTTACAACAATAATCAGTTTGTTTGTGGCAGTCAAATGTGTAGAATACAGAAATGTAACCTAATTTTTTTTAAATAATACAATTTCACCTATTACAACTTATGTAGTTAGTCAACTTACTTGACAATGGTTTGTGACAACCACTTGTACATTTCATTTTAGTATATTGATGACTTGTACATTGATTTCAACTTGTATTGACTATTCAGATTACATAAATAAATATTATGCATACCAGTTTTGCTTAGTTATAATATGGTATGAGAGCTAATTTCCTTGAATTATCTGCAAATAATGTGGTTTCCCCGGTCATATTTCTTCAGATCAGTAAACAAATCAGTGAAGAAGAATAAGAAAATTAATTTAGTTTGACTAGCATATAGAGGTTATCTATTACAAAATTCAATTCAAAGAATGATGCTTTTAGCAAAATATATCAGTTTTGTTGCAACTCAAATACAATTAAGGTACAAGTTTTAAAAGTTTTTGTTATCGATTATACTTGCTCTCATCTTGATTAAACACATTATTTCTCTAACTATTCTTCAATTCTTGTATTTGTTTCTGTTTTTGTTTAAACTAGTAACTCTTACAAGCGCTTTGCAGCTTCTCGGTTTTAAATAAAACTAAAATTGAAACATATGTAAAAGTAAGCACATTAAAATGGTATAGTCAATATTATAGAAAAAAGAACATTAAGTTGGTTGTCGATAAGATATATTATCTATACCTATAGGTTTTGGTTGCACGTTGTGAGTATTTTGTTTTAAATTAAAATTTATATAAAAACATATGTAGAAACAATCATGTTGAAACACTTTATTCGAAATTTAGAATATATTATATTTGACCCTGGGGTCGGTTTTTAACGAAACTTATATGTTTACGTAGATAATATAAGCAAGATACATTCAAAAATAAAAATAACAGTATATTTTAAAAATCTATAAAAAAACAAAAATGTGTATAAAATAGAATAATATAAAAACTAAATCTTTATATAAGAAAGCTACAACTTTTGCAGAAGTCTTAATAAAAAAAAACCCCACAAAATGTGATTAAATTACTATATTTTGCCACTAAACACACCAAACTATTAAATCTATACTATCTAGTAAAAAAAGTTTTTGGAATGACACTTGTCAACTTCTCATGAATCCTAAACTTTTATTTCTTCTTTCTTTCTTGTTAAATGAAAATATTTTTATTTAAGCTAAAATAATAAATAAATATTCAAAATATAATTTTCATATTTCATTAAATTATTAAAACATACTAAATTATAACATTTCTATTTCTATTGTATCATATTTTAACATTAAATTTTATAATTTATACTTTTTATTATTTGTTATCAATTATTTGTTAAATTTTCATTATATATCATTTAATTAATTGCTAATGAGATGTAACATACAAATATTAATAAAGTCAAATGCTTTTAATATGTTGAATTTTTCTACTCATGTAATACATGGGTTTTGAACCTAGTTAACAGTATATAAATGACAACTGTAATACGAACAACGTTTGTGGATAAAGAAACACAAAATCTTGTGCAAGCTACTGACATATATATTCGATTTAGGTCATTGAAGAAGAAACGATTTCATCTTCTTCACATTAAATTATAACATTTCTATTTTTATGGTATCTTATTTTAACATTAAATTTTATAAATTTACATTTTTTATTATTTGTTATCAATTATTTGTTAAATTGTTCATTTAATTAATTGTTAATGAGATGTAACATACAAATATTAATAAAGTCAAATGTTTTTAATATGTTGAATTTTTCTACCCATGTAATACATGGGTTTTGAACCTAGTTAACGGTATATAAATATGTTCCGAGAACCATAATACGAACAACGTTTGGGGATAAAGAAACACAAAATCTTGTGAAAGCTACCGACATATATATTCGATTTAGGTCATGGAAGAAGAAACGATTTCATCTTCTTCACATTAAATTATAACATTTCTATTTCTATTGTATCTTGTTTTAACATTAAATTTTATAAATTTACATTTTTTATTATTTGTTATCAGTTATTTGTTAAATTTTCATTATATATCATTTAATTATATGTTAATGAGATGTAACATACAAATATTAATAAAGTCAAATGCTTTTAATATGTTGAATTTTTCTACCCATGTAATACATGGTTTTGAACCTAGTTAACGGTATATAAATAGTTCCGACAATACGAACAACGTTTGTGGATAAAGAAACACAAAATCTTGTGAAAGCTACCGACATATATATTCGATTTAGGTCATGGAAGAAGAAACGATTTCATCTTCTTCACAACGTCTACGACCAGAAGTTGAAATTCACTAGTAGAAGCCGGTAGTTGAAATTTTTTACAAAATCTATTGAAGTTCGATGTATCTTTAGAAGATTGAAACAACGACGCAATCATTGTTCAAGAATTTTTGCTGAATACGAATGTGTTAATGGAAGACTGATTGTTAACTTAGTAATTTGAGAGCTTTTAATCGACAATTGATTTGTAAGGTAGAATTTTTAATCTTAGATAAATTTTAATTTATTGTAGAAACTGTTCAATTAAAAATAACAATATTAAAAATAACAATGTTAAATAAACATAAAACACTTATATATTTAAATTTAATAGTTTATAAAGAAAATATAATACTTTTAGCAATATTAAATAAATGCATATATCTACCTTTTATCTAGGGGCTTGATGCGTCTTGTATACTATCTATATTGCGTTTAAGTGATCCTTTAAATAAATGTACTCTCTATCGACTACTGCATCTTGATGAGTCTTATTCTTCAAAACGATATTATCCTGCCATTTAAAGGAAATAAAACATACTAAAGCTACCATAGAAGTTTGAACAGTTAGTAGATTATAGGCATAAGAGAAAGAATCAGAAATTAACATTCTTTGCCTTTCAACGAAGCCAGATTATTATATTCACAATAATCTTTAGCAGTCATAGTGGATATAAAATATGTTTTAGTATACGTGTTGAGCTTGTTAGTTGGGTGCTACCCATATATCGTTTAGTTTTCATATCATGAACAACATTGCTTATGTTTACGTATTACCCATATTTTATTTAAATAAAAATCACAAATTGATTGCAAACTCAAATTTAGTTTTAAATTTGCTTCGCTTGAAAAATGTGGTTCATTTTCGTGCAAATCCAAGTTGTATTTCATTTCACCTATCAAACAATCAATCCCGCAAAGTAATTTAAAAATACAACACAAATAAAATTGGATGGTAGTTCTTTGAAATGCTTTTAAAAATTTTCTATAAAATTGGATGGTAGTTCTTTGAAATGCTTTTAAAAATTTTCTTATATTGGTGCTACCATTTTAGTAAATATTTAATTTTTATATTCAAAATTTCTTAAATTTAAACCATTAAATATAATTACTAAAACATCAAACAACTAGTAGGATAATAAACCTCTGATAATTTTGTTATTGAGTTTTTAAAAACACCAAATAGTTGGTGAGATGTTGAGTATTGTTCCAAGCCACATTCGGAAACTAATCGGCTTCATCGTTCTTCAAAAGACTGTTAAGAAAAGCTTTTAAAATTTATTTTTGTTTTAAAGAACAATAAAAAAATGACAAGTCAAATTTTATCTAATAGATAATCTCATTTGAGACTTAAAAATCTAGAATTCGTATCCCTGTAAAGTTGTCATAATCTTGACATCTTATTCTATTATTATTTAAAACATCCTGTCTAATAGTGCCCATGCGCTTAAGCACTTAGAAAATTTTATAGAATTTTCTGGGAGTCTGTGCTTTAGGGTTTTGACCGAGGTTGACTAAGAGCTTATTAATGATGATATTTCATGCATGATATGATTACTTATGATTGTTTCTTATTATTGTTATTGCTTTATTATTATTACTTATACTATGTGACTTTACGTGGTATGTTATTATCGTAACGTAAAGTATATCGTAATAATAAAGTGAAAGAGCAATAAAGAAAAGAAGAGGAACATTAATGAAAATGTTAACAAGTCTTGCAAGCTTATAGGAAGTACACGACCATATTGTCGTTAGCTCAACTGTGTTGCGGGTTAGCTACCCTATTATGCACACAAAGTCAATCAATTGAGATTGGCAGGACCTTTGCAGCGTGTCCTGGGTGATTGGGTTGGCCATGTACATAGTACACAGAACCCTTTCGAGGGATACAGTTGACCCTTTCGGGGATATAGTTGACCCTTTCGAGGGATACAGTTGACCCTTTCGAGGGATATAGATGGCCCATCACCCGTTTTCCATCGCGCATATAGTTGGGGTATTGCTCACTGGTCCATACAAAAAGTGAAACATAAAGATAAAAGTATACAGAACAAACAAGGCATACAGTAAAGAGAACGAACAATATTTGTTCATATAGTTGATGCTGCTCGCATATACAATACAGAATTGTATTTTATAAAAAAGAGTATTTTCGTATACAACATATAGAAAGTATTTTATTACTTATAAGACTAGAGCTCAATCAGCAACGCTGACTCTTATACATTTTTAGTTGGCAGGTAATTATTGCTGAGGATGGCACGAGGGTGAAGCTACTCAGCAGAGAAAGTCTGACATTCATTCGTATTTTATGTTGCTGTTGTTTTGTAATGCAGTAAAAAATTCTTTTGTAATCAGTTAAACGATGATGTATTGCTCAGCAACAGTGGTTTAAATGAAATGAATGGCTTTTGATAAATTATTTCCGCTGCTTATGTTTGTTTAATTGAAATGTTTAATGTTTTAACTGCTATGATTGACCAACTGTGAGGTTTCCGGAACGGGGCCTTACAAGTTGGTATCAGAGACAAAGTTTAAGAGAATTGGGTTAAAATAAACTTTTAAAATCTAAACTTAAACTGAAAATAGGACAAATGGAGGGATGTCAGCCCGAGTAGCTACATGCCATCACGTATGTCTTTTCCTACTGTTAATCGGTATTATGTGCACATGCTACTTGATTATGTGCTCTTAGTAGATTTAGATACTGATTAAGTCAGGATAGGAGATGCTTAGGGTATGAAAAGTAAAGTGGCTAATCACAACTGGCCACTGTAATTAGGGACTTACTATACTTGACCTAAACTGAGTATTACCTTGAATGACCGCGTTAATTTTTGAATCTTATAGTGTGCTTTTAGAGGATGGCTGGCGGTAGACCTTCAAAAGCCTCTTGTGGTGAAGGTCACGGTGCTGCTCCGTGACCCAAGAGAGGGAGACCCAGAGTAGAGAAAGTGGTTCATGAAGAACCAGAGACCCCCCATTCGGAGGGTGGCGACAAGAGCGCCAATCTGAGAGCCTCAGTAAAGGAGGCTGTGGTGGAAGAGGTTCACAAGGTCATGCAGACGATTCTACCGTCTATGATGACCGAAGTGATTAAGGCAGTTAGAGAGGGAGAGAGAAAGGAAAGGAGTGGACCTACGGGGGAAGAAGATAGCCCGAGACTAAGACGGTTCCGTCCGATGATGAGGACGATGAAGAAGAGCCTGCGCCGGAGGCGACCCGGGGCTGCAACTACGGGGTGTTTATGAGATGCAAGCCCCCTACTTTCGATGGGAACGGTACTGCGGCAGCTGCTCACCGGCGGGTAAGGGAGATGGAGGCCGTCCTCGATATCAGTGAGTGTCGTGAGGATCAGAAGGTGAAATTCGCTACCCACTCCTTTGTGGACTCGGCTTTGTGCTAGTGGGACAACATTGTCCAAGCCGAGGGTAGCAGGGTCATTGGAAGAATGAGATGGCCTGAACTGAAGAAGCTAGTGATCAAGGAATTATGTCCTCACAGAGAGATGGACAAGGTAGAAAGAGACTTCCTGCAGCTGGAGGCGGGAACAATGACACACCAGCAGTACACCACTAAATTCAATGAAATGGTGCGGTTGGTGCCCTATCAAGTGACACCATTGTCACGAAAGATTAAAAGATACATCCAGGGGCTACCGGCAGATATCCGTAGGCATATGATTGCCGCCCGGTCGAGCACTTTCAGGTCGGCAATTGACTTGGCTGGCAGATTATACGATGAGCGCGAGGTGGTGGTGGCTGAGGTGGATAAGAAAGATGGTGGTAGTCGGAACTGGAATGGAAAACGGTTTGGACATGGTAGAACTGCTCCAAACAAGAAGGTGGCAAAAGTGGGTGATTGACGTGTGGTCACATCTGGATCAGGGCTGAGGAGGTGTGACAAATGTGGAAGGGAGCATACTGGTGAGTGCAGAATGGGGATGAACGTATGCTTCAGATGTGGTCAGCCTGACCACATTGCTAGAGACTGCAAGAAGCCGAGGGCAGAGAGCTCTGGGGCAGAGAAGAAGAAGCCGGAGGAAGGAGGGCAGAGGGCAGGTGCTAGAGCTTACACCATGACCCGGGAGGAAGCCAGAGCTGATCCCGATGTTATGTCAGGTATGTTTCTGGTAAACCAAACTTGTGCCTCTATATTGTTTGATTCTGGTGCCAGTAGGAGTTTTATTTCTACTACCTTCTGTGCTAAGTTGCCTATTATCAGTAGAAAGGTCAGTGCACCATTTGATGTAGAAACTGTTATCGGTAAGTCCACTAGAATTACTAATGTGATAGAGGACTGTGCCATAGAACTAGAAGGTCATAGGTATGCTGCTAGGTTACACGTGATACCCCTAGGTGGATTTGATGTAGTACTAGGGATAGACTGGCTAGCAACCTATGACGCAAATATTGTGTGCCGCAAGAAGATGATTCGATTAGTTGCGTCTGATGGGATTTGGTTACGATTTATGGAGATCGCGTCACGACGATCCGAAAATGATTTCGATGGTGGTGGCGGGAAAGTGCATGAGGCGTGGATGTAGTGCCTACTTGGCCTACGTAAAGGATGTGGACGCGCCAACACCGCAACTATCTGATGTACCAGTTGTGTGTGACTTTCCGGACGTATTCCTGAAAGACTTATCCGGCATGCCACCGGATCGCGAGATTGAGTTCCAAATTGACTTGATACCGGTGCTCAACCCGTTGCCAAAGCACCGTATCGATTAGCTCCCACATAAATGAAAGAACTCATGGAATAGTTGCAAGAACTGCTCGATAAGGGGTTCATTAGACCGAGTATCTCTCCATGGGGTGCTCCGGTCCTATTTGTGAAGAAGAAATACGGTAGTATGAGGATGTGTATTGACTACCGAGAGCTGAACAAGTTAATGGTGAAGAATCGATACCCCCTACCAAGAATAGATGATCTGTTTGATCAGCTCCAAGGTGCCAGTTGTTTTCAAGGATAGATCTTCAATCTGGTTACCATCAGCTGAAGGTGAAGGAGCAGGATATCCCTAAAACAGCTTTTCGCACGCGCTACGGTCACTATGAGTTCCTCATTATGTCGTTTGGATTGACCAATGCGCCAGCTGCTTTTATGGATCTAATGAACCGTGTGTGTCGGCCTATGTTGGATAAATCAGTGATTGTGTTCATTGATGATATCCTGATTTATTCGAAGAGTGAGATTGAGCATGCCGGCCACATTCGGGAGGTTCTGGAGACATTAAGAAGGAAGAAGTTGTATGCAAATTTCTCCAAGTGCGTGTTTTGGTTGCGTGAATTTCAATTCTTGGGTCATGTGGTGAATCCCGACGGGATTATGGTAGACCCAGCTAAGGTGGAGGCTATGATGCAATGGAAGTCTCCAAGGACACCATCCGAGATTCGTAGTTTCTTGGGGTTGGCAGGGTATTATCGAAGGTTCATTCAGGACTTTTCCAAGATCGCTTCTCCCCTGACCAAGTTGACCCGAAAGGATGTAAATTTTATATGGGGTCAAGCCCAAGAACAGGCGTTCGTGGAGTTAGGTGAGGTTGACTCAAGCTCCTGTCTTGTCATTACCCGAAGGAAGCAAGGATTTGGTGGTATATTCAGATGCTTCTTACTTGGGGTTGGGGTGTGTATTACTGCAAAGAGGGAAGGTTATAGCCTATGCATCCCGACAGTTGAAAGTTCATGAGGTCAACTACCCTACTCATGACCTGGAGCTAGCAGCCGTGGTCTTTGCACTAAAGATTTGGAGGCACTATCTGTACGGAACGAAGTGCACCATTTTCACGGACCACAAGAGCTTGAAGTACTTCTTCGAGCGAAAAGATCTGAACATGAGGCAAAGGCGATGGTTGGAGCTTATAAAGGATTACAATTGCGAGATCCATTACCATTCGGGCAAGGCCAACGTGGTGGCCGATGCTCTTAGCCAGAAGGAGAGGCCCGAGCCGATTCGGGTGAAAGCATACCAACTGATCATGACCTCTGATGTAAGGAAGCAAGTCAAAGAGTTTCAGGATGAGGCATTAAAAGAAGATCATCTAAACTCTGAAAGAATGAGAGGTCTGGTTGGAGAATTGGGTGAGAACACGCTTGGTGTTAAAACTCGATTTGGACGGGTGTGGATTCCTTATTTTGGGAATCTACGTGTGCGGATTTTGGATGAAGCTCACAAGACTCGATACTCCATTCATCCTGGTGCCACAAAGATGTATCAAGACATGAAGAAAGATTATTGGTGGCCGGGTATGAAACATGTGGCGGAGTATGTGAGTAAGTGCCTTACTTGCTTGCAAGTGAAGGCGGAACATCAGAAGTCGTATGGGAAGATCCAACCTTTGGATATACCGGAATGGAAGTGGGAGCACATCACCATGGATTTCATTACAAAGCTACCACGTACTTCGAAGGGGTACAATGCCATATGGGTGATTGTTGACCACTTGACGAAGAGTGCTCACTTCCTACCAATCCGTGAGACATATTCATCCGAGAGGTTGGCTGACTTGTTCATCAAGGAGATTGTAACTCGTCATGGTGTGCCAGTGTCTATTGTGTTTGATCGTGACACCCAGTTTACGTCTAAATTCTGGAAGAAATTTCACGATGCCATGGGGACGAGCTTACATATTACCACGGCTTATCATCCCCAAACTAATGGTCAGTCAGAGAGGACCATTCAGACATTGGAGGACATGCTTCGGGCATGTGTAATCGATTTCGATGGAAGTTGGGATGACCACTTACCGTTAGCCAAATTCTCATACAACAACAGCTATCATGCTAGCATTGGTATGCCACCATACGAGATGCTATACGGTAGGCAATGCAGAACACCTGTTTGTTGGGGTGATATTGGTCAGAAGGAATTGGGGAATGTCGAGGTCATTGAGGCTACGACTGAGAAGCTTGAGAAGATTAAAGCCTTCATGAAGGCAGCTAAAGATAGGCAGAAGTCGTTTTCCGATAAACGATGCAGACCGATCGAGTTCCATGTGGATGACCGGGTTATGTTGAAGGTCTCACCTTCGAAGGGTATTATCAGATTCAGGAAGCGGGGCAAGTTGAGCCCAAGATATATAGGCCCTTTCCAAATCATTGCTCGAGTAGGAGAGGTGGCCTATAGATTGGAGTTGCCAGATGAGTTAAGTGGAATTCACGCGACATTCCATGTATCTCATTTGAGAAAGTGCTTAGTTGATGAAGACATGATTGTTCCATTGGAGGACATTGAAGTTGATGAAAGGCTCAATTATATGGAGCAACCAGTGGCAATCATCGATCGTAAAGAGAAGAGGCTGAGAAATAAAGTGGTTCTTCTTGTGCGTGTACAGTGGAAGCACAGGAAGGGATCCGAATCTACGTGGGAAACTGAGAAGGAAATGAGGCAGCATTATCCACGTCTGTTTGAGGAATAACAGGTTTCGGGGACGAAACCTATATAAGGGGGTGGACTTATAACACCCGGTTATCTTTTTTTAAAGACATGATATAAAGAATAAAAGAAATAAAGGCAATTAAGTCCAAGTGGAGGTACTAAAAGTGTAAAAAGGACAAAAATCTTTGAAAATTTAGTGTAAAGGTGGGCATGGCTGCCCACCCTCACTTCACATCAACATATCTTCGGTTCTAAGGAGAGAGAGCAGGAGAGAACTCTCAGCTAATGAAAGAAGAAGAAGAAGAAGAAGTGAACGAATTCAAGGTAAGAATTCGTGGTTTTATGTGTTTATGACGGGTTTTATCCCAGTTATGTGTTTATGTGCTTATGGGTTGTGTTTGTGCTCCGGTGTGTGTGTTTTTGGATGTTGTTTCTAGGTGTTTTGAACTCTTTGCAAGCGGTTTAAAAGGAAGAACACCCAAGTTGCACCAGGTGAGTTCTAGACCCTGGTTTTTACTTGTTTTTAAACATCTTTGGGGCTAAAAATGTATTTAAATGATTTTCCGATGTTTAAGTATGTATGCCCGTATGTATTGTGCATGATTGAATGTGATTCTTGAATGCTCATAGGTTGTGCATGTTTAGAATAGCCACATTAAGCTTTGAACAGATGGATTTGATGATTGGGTTGAAAACATACCGGAAACATGTTGAACAGAAGGTCCATGCGCCTAGATAAGGCTCATACGCCTGAAAATGCCTTAGAAAGAATTAAGTGTAATCCATGCGCCTAAACAGTAGCTCATGCGCCTAAGATTACCTTAGAAATGTTTAAGTACAACCCATGCGCATGAACAGTGGCCCATGCGCCTAGAAATGTTAGCCGGACGACTAAGTGTAGGGCCATGCGCCCCAATAGTGCCCATGCGCCCAAGTGGCTCATACGCCTAAGTGTCCATGCGTCCGAATAACCCATGCGTCTAAGTGTTCATGCGCACAAATAGTACCCATGTGCCTGAATAGTTCATGCGCCTAAAGTGAAAATGTTTTAAGTGTTGGCTGATACGCCTATATAGTGATGAAAGGCCCGAACAGGGCTCATGCGCCCAAATAGTGCCCATGCGCCTAAGCACTTAGAAAATTTTACAAAATTTTTTGGGAGTCTGTGCTTTAGGGTTTTGACCAAGGTTGACTAATGGCTTATTAATGATGATGTTTCATGCATGATATGATTACTTATGATTGTTCCTTATTATTGTTAATGCTATTATTATTACTTATAGTATGTGACTTTACGTGGTATGTTATTATCATAACGTAAAATATATCGTAATAATAAAGTGAAAGAGAAATAAAGAAAAAAAGAGGAAAATTAATGAAAATATTAACAAGTCTTGCAAGCTTATAGGAGGTACACGCCCATGTTATCGTTAGCTCAACTGTGTTGCGGGTTAGCTACCCTATTATGCACACAGGGTCAATCAATTGAGATTGGCAGGACCTTTGCAGCGTGTCTTGGGTGATTGAGTTGGCCTTGTACATAGTACACAGAACCTTTTCGAGGGATACAGTTGACCCTTTCGGGGGATATAGTTGACCCTTTCGAGGGATACAGTTGACCCTTTCGAGGGATATAGTTGGGTATTGCTCACTAGTCCATACAGAAAGTGAAACATAAAGATAAAAGTATACAGAATAGACAAGGCATACAGTAAAGAGAACGAACAATATTTGTTCATATAGTTGATGCGTGCTCGCATATACAGTATAGAGTTGTATTTTATAGAAAAGAGTTTTTTCGTATACAACATATAGAAAGTATTTTATTACTTATAAGACTAGAGCTCACTTAGCAACGTTGACTTTTATACATTTTCAGTTGGCAGGTAATTATTGCTGAGGATGGCACGAGGGTGAAGCTACTCGGCAGGAAAAGTCTGACATCCATTCGTATTTTATGTTGTTGTTGTTTTGTAAAGCAGTAAAAAATTCTTTTGTAATCAGTTAAATAATGATGTATTGCTCAAAAACAGTGGTTTACATGAAATGAATGGTTTTTGATAAATTATTTCCGCTGCTTAAGTTTGTTTAATTGAAATGTTTAATGTTTTAACTGCTATTATTGACCAACTCTGAGGTTTTCGGGAACGGAGCCTTACATTCTTAATGATGTGTTTTTTTAAAGTCATTTTTGAATCCTTGACTAGCATAACTTCACAAAATTTGCAACGTGCTTTTACAGACCCGTCAATTTACTCAACCAAATCCCAGTTGGTAGTAAACATTTATGTTTCGAATATATGCAAGCACCTGTACAATGGTTGGCTCAAAAAAGCAAACTTAGCCAACAAATGACTATGAGTGAGCCATTACATGTAGAACGAGAGTGGAAAGTGCAGAATGAAAGTGAAAGTGTATAACGAGAGTATAAATTGCATAAAGAGAGTTATTTTTATTTTTATTTTTTATATTTTGAAGTTGGGTACTAAACCATATTAATCCACACATGTTCATGCTAACTTAGATGGGGTGTGAATCCAAGGATCGCAATAAGAAATTATCAATGTTAGATTGGCTTCGATTTAACGATTGCGGAATCATCATTAATCGTTGCTTAATTGATCAAATATTAAATATCAAAGACAATAAATATAGGCAATAAACACTCGAATGATTTCAACAATACGCAAAAGAAAATGTTTAGAATCAAAAGTAATTCATTAAAACTAATTAATGATTACAAAAAATCAAATAATAATTGCTAACAATACTCTTTGCTCTAATTGTGTTTATGATTTTGGTGTGATGATGTGATGGTTGCTAGGGTTTTGTGTTTTATTAATCGTGTGGATCGATGTGATGGTTTGTATGTTGTCGTCTTTGATGTGAAACCTAGGACTCGTATTTATAGCCACTCGTGTTTCTATTAAGGAAACATCAAATCTCTTGAAATCCATGTTTGACTTGTTGACTTGAATTACTTGTATCATTTAAGTGCAAGTGTTTGGTCTTCCACAACAACTTTGTCTTTCGCAGGAGTTTGCTCTTCCGTAGAAGTCTTCACTTGATGCTATCCATGTGTTTGTTGTTCATCAATGTCTTTGGTCTTGCAGTACTCTCATCTGCTTCGATGTTTATCCGTAGAAGATCTTTGGATGTATTTCTTGTAAGAAAGATATTTACGGAAGAACATAAATGTTCATCCGTAGATGTTTCTTACACTTAGTCAATTTCTGAAATTGACCAAGAATAATGATTGAATCTGCAATCATACACATGAATCAACACATATATGGGTTAACCTATGTACATAATGCATACATCAAAATAATAAATTACAAATGTTCATGACAAGAGTTGATTAAATTTCTAAGCCTATACAAAAGGATCTAGACCTATTTTTTTCTAGATCTAACAATACTCCCCCTTAGGCTTAGCAACTTTCAAATCATCTCTTTAGGCTTGACAACTCTTTGACTCTTGCTATTATTGTTTTGTTGAAATATGAAACTATAATCTTCTGATCATCATACTTGTATTTGATCTCTATCTTGCTCATCATCTTTAGAATCTCAAAACTTAATCCCAAAACATCTTATTCAGAAGTAAGTGTTTCCACTACACTCTGATTATGAACTATTTCAAGCTCATCTTATTCTGAGATTCTGAGTTCAGATACTTCTTTGATGGCAACAGCCCAACCTCATATTTCCTTCTTTTTGTATTCCTTTGCATGCAGTTGTCTATCACCTGAATCATGTGTACATATAGGCATAAATCATTTTGATCTTTTTCATCTGGAAGCTTTGGGAAGAATTTATCATGCAATATGAAGTGTTGTTAGGGTGGAGTAACTTGATTTCCACAGGATCAAAGATCTTGATCCGATCAACTTTTTTCCTTTCTACATTTAACTCTTTTGTCTTCTTAACATATCTCCATTCTGTTATGGGATATGTGTATTGATTTCCATCAAAGCATTTAACTGTTGGTACAGTCCTGTTTGGTATCCAACCCTCTTCAAAAATTCATCATCTATAAATGTAGAAGAGTTGGGTTTTTGATCTTTTCATTCTTTGCATCCTTCCCTTGTGCTCAGCATCCCATTTTTTAGCCCCTTTTAGCACGTCATCTTTGAATTTTGTATTTTTTTAGCCACTGAGACTGAGAAGTCTTTTCCTCTTGATGAATTGGGTAATTAGAGATTATCAGGATTTGAGATCTTTGATATCATAATCAGGAAGGCTCAACAGTGTTTCTATATTGTGAAAGTATAGTATCCTTGCACATGTTATCTTAATGGATCATATTTCTAGGTCATAATCATGTTTTCTTCCATAGAACTAGGAGTTGTGAGATGATAAAAAAGCTCTATTGAAGTAGACTTTTGTTTAGTTATTTCTCTCACTATGGTCCCCAATGGCTACACTTTGCCAGGTATAACTTCACGTGGCTCTTTGATACGTTTTTATTTCCTTTTGTGTTGGTTTTTACTTTCAACTATCATAGGCTAAACAGGGAGTTTGTTTTGTTGCTCAAAACCTGGATTTGAAGCTTCAGTTATAAATCTCACTCCAGTTTCTAACTCCATATTCATGACATGCTTCATCATTCTTCTCAATTCAACAATTTATCTTCTCTTCAGTTCATGCAATTTATAGTTATGACCTTGTAACCAACAAGTCATATTGTCTTTGCTTAACTTTATAGTCTTATAATGACCTAACTCCTTCTTTGTTTTCTGAATTGACCGGAAGGCAGTGAATGTTTCATAGTTGCCTTTGGGAATCATAAATCTTGCTAGATCAAACTCCTTCAGCATCTTTCATTTCACTCATGCTTATCCTCTCTACCATGTCATATGGGAAGCCATTATGATCAATGTCATAAGCATAGTTGATTCTTGCCTTTCTTCCAATATGTTTTTGGTTGTTAGTAGATCATTAACCTTTGATTATTTGTGTTCTTTGGGAGTCTCATCCTTAGTAAGTTCATTCCACTCAGCATCACTTTCACTATCCTTTTGAGAAATGGCCTTCACAGTAAATAAGTCTACTAAAGGAGTGTGTTTAGGAGACATGGATTTTAATCTTTTGGGTGAGTCTTCAACCTCAATTACTTCTTTCTTGAAAGACCCCAAATACTTCCCCTTTCTTGAATATTGAATGGTTTGTTTTGAAGTTTGAGCAGATTCTTCAGTTGGTTTGGTTATTGGAGTGCTTGATTCAAGTGCACAGAGTCTCATCTTCAACTCCTCAATTTCTTGATTCTTTCTTTTTAGAATATCTAAATTATTGATCAATTCATTGTTTTCTTTCTCCAACTCTAATTACAACATCTCTTTTTATCAGTTTGTTGCTTCAAATACTTCTTGAGTTCTTCTACAAGTTGATGTAATTCATCAATTACTTCATTATTGGTTTGTACATCTTCTCTTAATCTGTTCAGTCTAGCTTCATGTTCATTCAGCAACTTTTCCTTTTCATTTACCATTACCTTAAATTCCTTTATTCTTGCCAACCTATTGTTTGATTTAATGATCAACTTGTTGTATTCAGCCACCAAGTGACTTTTGCTGACAGGGATGTCTTCATCACTAAGATCATCTTCATGATATGCAATCACATCAACATAGTTTGCTTCTTCTTCACCTTCTTGATGTTGAGCAGCAATCTCATCATCATTAACTTTAGTAGTTGCTACACTTGCTCAGCTTGAATTGGACTCAACTACTTGATCTGTCTGCTTTTGATGTGGTTGTTGTTTTTGTTGTTGAACATTAGTGATTGGTGACACTGGTTCAGTTTGATTGGAGAGAATAGGGGTTTGAGAGTTGGTGATGGAGAGTCGTATGGTGCTTGCTTGAGATACTAACTTAGTCTCACCAGTGTTTATTGAGTTTTAAGATTGAGTAGCAGAGATAGGTTCTATATTTCTTAGAAGATTGATTTTGTGGAGTTGGGGGTTGTTGATGAATGGGTGAATAAGAATGAGTTAGAGAGATTGGCTGGGTGTTTTGACTGGCTGGTGATTGAGGTTGTGGGGATTGATCATAGTGGTGTATGGGTTATTGGGGAGGAGAATGTGAGGCTTGCTCAGTATCAGTGGGAGAGCTCTCTTGCTGATCTTCCCACACCAACTCTTAGGGTATATTGGCATTAGCATCAACCATATGTATAAACATGGGCATGTCTTCACCTTTATATTTTCACTTATCTTGTTCAGGATAGATCTTCCAAATGAGCTTGATGAAACACATCACCATCTCTATCTTCTAGGCAGTTCAAAATTGATGATTAGTTGTAAAAACATTGGAAACATAAACTTCTTATCAAGCTTTTACACTCTTATTTAGTCACCCAGACAACTAAAAATGTATTTTGAGTAGTTGATTGTCCTTCACTCAAATATTCCAATAATTCCAGATGAAATATGCCTTGAGAAACTATCTAGACCAGACTTCCTGTTGGAGATGCACTTTAGATAGGTGTGACATAAGAATCTATATGGTTTGCATAATCTCCCTTTCTTTATCTTACCCTTGTCAAAATCACCATCATATCCCATCAAATAAAACACCTTCTCAATGTACTCACTCTCAAACACATCAGGGTGAACAACTTCTTATTCGCCTAACTCAAGTACCCTTTTGATATTTTTCTCATCCACTCTCATCCTTTCATTCTTAATATCAGCAACTATCGCCTTTAGTTCTCCTACTTCCTCGATTCGAGCCGTATTCCAAAAATCCATGAGGTGTGCTTGATGAATCACATGCTCTACAGATAGAGCATAGAAAAGCCTGGATCATCGCAAATATCTGATGATATACCAACATCCTTCTGACACAGGGTCGTTAGGATTCAAGAATGCACATACATTGTGCTCTCTTGCAAAGCGATAGCCATATGTACATAAGAATGAAGAAGATTAGGTTTGAATCTACATAAAAATATGAACAGTTTTACTGAAATGTATGACTCAAAATGTTGTTTATTGATGCTTATAATATGATTTACCCTATAAATAGTGATCTATACTCAAGTTAGTGTATTGTTTGATGTTTTGATTTGGTATTTTGAAAGTTTGTGGAAAAAGGGATGATGTTTTTAGAGAATGATTTTCTAGATCTGAAAAGTGCTCTGTAAAAGTGAATAATGAATAATTAAGTCGAACATATCATTTATACTCCCTCGGACTTATTAATTTAATGAAGTGGGCCCCTCTTCCATATTACCCTTACGTGGAAGTTATTGTTTCACATAATCTAATTCTTCCGTAAAACATCAATGGATGTCTGATCATCTACAGATGAGTAGAATTAACATCTGATTTTTTATGAAGTATAATTTGATTTTCAATAGGTTATCAATCTATGGAATTGTATTATACTTTAAACAATATTATCACATCCATATGTTACCAATATACGGATTGTTTTATTTCTGAATTAAGTTTCGCACCGTAGCATCCGCTAATAAGAAAAGCATTGTAGCTTCTGTTGATTAAAAAAAGCACTATAACTTCTATTGATTAAGAAAATACACTATAGCTTCTACTGAAGTGATCATTTTACACTATAGCGTTTGCTAAAACTTATTTGTTTGTATGATTCTATCCAATTGTTAGAATCATTTATTGTTTTTGGACCTTGTTGACTTTCTATACATGACAATTGGCGCAGAAGAAAAATTATAACTTGAAAAACTCCATGTATCCTACAGCCAAGTTGGTGCTCATGACCCAATTCCTTCATGTTCAAGAAAATTTAAATTTTATGATTTCATGTTCATGCATTAACTACCCCCCCCCTAAATTTGTGATTAATGATAAGATATTGCATTCATCATAAATTTATGTAAAATAATAGCATGAAAGGCATATGACTGTCCAAAGGTTATGAAACAAAAATAAGCTAAAAGTAACAAAACAAATCAAATTTATGTACATGCATATTAACACATATAATAGGATCATACTACGTCACTAAGATTCTTCTTGTTTGATTTGTTTGTTAAATTTGACATGATCTAGTCCTGATTGTAAGTATGTTTATCCACTTAAACTCAAACAAGAGTATGGTGCCAACTAGGCATGTTGTTTATCATGTTTTGATGTGTATTAGAGAGAAACAATTATGGGCTCCACATTCATAACACATTAGAGTTTGTCCTCCGTTTGTGGGTCAATTCATCACTGTTTCACAATTAGAAACTATGTACATTAAATTATAAATTCTATCTTAAGACAAATTTGAAGTCTCACTAATGCTTTGATGCAAAAGCTCTTAAGTTAATATAAAATTCATCACAATGGATTATTTTGAGAGCTTAAATATAACATCATCAAGTCATCAGGTTTTTACTTCTGTAAAACAGAGATGTCTTTAACCCAGGTCTTTGTTTACACAAAACAGAGAGATGTAAGGATCATAATCTATTCACTAGTTAGTTACAAATGTATACCAAGGTGTTCATAAACTCAGGTCTTTGTTTACACAAAATAGAGGGAATATGATTTGCAAAGATAGAAGTTATAAAGTATATTACATAGTGTGCTTGGATGAGTAAATTGATCACATCAGGATAAAACTTACTTGCTTGATCCTTTAAATGAAGTTTCCCATAGACAATCACCTTTCCATTATGTTAGGCATGCTCTTAGTATAGTTTCCACTCAAGATAAACCTACTCACATATCAAAGTATTTCTAATCAGATTTTAATGTAACTTAAGAACTCAGGAAGCAAGCAAAGGTACAGTGTACTATCATTTCCCATATATATGTCATGCAGAAACAAAAGACACAATACATTAATATAATATTTTTTGTATTTTTGTAATTTTTATGAATGTTTGTTTTTATTTATTAACTATTTACAGGGATAGACATATGCTTTTCTTTGTTAATGATGATTAATCAAGATTAATCATGCTCAAAGACTTAATTTTAAAATTAAATCTAACTGAATCGAAGGCTTTAGTGAATAAATCTACAAGCTGATTTTTTGCGTCCACCTTGACTAACTTGATAAAACCCTTTTCTAAGCAATCTCTGAGAAAATGATATTTGATTTCAATATGTTTTGTTTTACTATGTTGCACTTGATTAGCAGTGATGAACATAGCAGCTGAATTATAAATGTGAATTGCTGTTTGAAGAAAATTATAACCATGATCAAGTAATTAGTTTTGCAACCAAAGAACTTGAGAGCAACCAGCTAAAGCAGCTATGAATTGACTCCCACCAAATATGGATTTCCTATTTTTGTTGCATCCTCCATAGTCAATGTCTGAATATGATTAGAGATATAAGTCTTCATCTTTTGGATACCAAATTCCAAGGGTTGGTTTTCTTTTGAGATATCTAAAGATTCTCTTGTCACATCCCGGCGGTAGCGTGAAATGATTATTTAGGTGTGACTTGTTTGTACAGAACTCATTGATTAACAGAGTTTCAGATAGCACAGCAACATATATTTAAACATAACAAAACATACTTCATAAGATAATTAATAAGGTTAGGATTACATTAAATCATGATAGTCAAAATTTGATCTTATTAAAATCTTATTACAACATATTTTCTAACTGCTACATCTTCAGTGACGGTGGAAATGAGCGTCCACCGATATGCTGAGATCATACATATTCACAGTTAGATTCACACAGACTTTTTCCATAACTTCTCTCCAGCCGTTAAACACATCAAAAGAGAATATTAAGCTGTTAGACATGATGAATTTCTGAAAACGGATACTCAAAATAGTCAACATAATGTTGGTGAGTTCATAGGTTTATCTTACATAAAATATTATTGATGCATCAAATACAACCACACCTTACTTATAATCAGATCAACTATACTGTCGTAACATAATTCATAAATCAGATAATATAGCATCACAACACTCATCCTGTTGGTGCAGGAAATTATTTCCTAAGTAGCGCTACCTATATTATCCAACGGTTCCACATCCGAATTAATGGTTGTAACATAAATGATAGTACATCTCAAAAATTGCATCAATCATAAAATCAATAGTATGCTTTCGCCCCCCCCCCAAAAGTTTATAAAAATAAAAATGAGGCTATAAATCTCACCTTTACTCCAAGAAAATCACCTATAAATAAAAATATTTATAGTTTAGAAAACATAAATATTTTCTTCAAAATTTTCAGTACCTCAAACAATATCAAAATTGTTACAATAAATAGGTAACGAAATAAAAAATAACATACTCAGATTTTATATTTTAATTATTTGCAGTTTATTTCTTATAATTTTTGGAATATTCAAATAAACTGTTAAAATTAACTTCGGCTTTCTAAAAATTCTAAAAATTTATTAGAATTTTTGACACTACATATATAACTTCTCAAAACTTTTCCAAATCCTAAAACTCACAAAAGAGTCAATATTCATGATTTTCATCATTTTACTAATATTTAACAAAAACATCAGAATATGTCCAAAAATTTCTATTTTCATACGGAAGGTTCTATTCAGCTTTTCATATTTTCTGAAATTTTCTCATAATTTATTGCAAAGTTAATGTATTTTTCTTGATTTTTATGTGACAGAAGCTCTAAAAATCCGTAACTTATTCATAACTTCAAGCTAGGTCATGAAACTTTTTCTGTAATTCCTATAATTCGTAAGATTTAACATATAATTTTCTCAATATCATCCCAGGTTTAGTTCTTCCAGCATAAATGTTTCCTTTAAATACTAAAATAATTTGTATAAATTATTTTATTCATAGGAATGACACCAAAATTTACAGAATTATAGTTCTAAATATTCTAAACATGCCTCCAATGTTTGTTCCCACAATCATAGTTAATTACATGAGAAACCGAATTTAACAAATTACACATAGAATTTTAACCCTTAATTGATAATTTCTTTATATAACTTTTGATTATCAAGATTTACTTTATTTATTTCAGATTCTTAAAACTTTCTTACTGACTTTTTAAATAAACTTGATATGTTTATAGGATTCATAAAGATCTTAAATGTTAAATAAAAAGGGTTGGTCGTATGTGTTTGTTTAAACACATACATAGCCTTTTTAATCTTAATTAGTTACGTTCTAAGGAGTGAAACCTTGATTTTGACAGAATGAGAGAATGAAAAGAAGATGTTGGTGGCTGCTTTCTTCTTTGATGGGTCGATTGAGATGAGCTTGATCTTCAAAGCTTTGTTCTTCTTGCAACCGAGAGGAAGAAGTGGTAGTATAGAAGTGACCGTGGTGAAGATGAGGATGATTCAAGGTTCGGTGATCATGAACTTAAAGGAAGTAGAGATGTGTGTGGTTTTAGCAACTCACGATGGTAATGTTTGGGAGTAGTAACCGAGAGAACACGGTTGATGATTTATAAGGTGGTCGAGAGAGATGATGAGGGTGAAGATGATGATGGTAATCGGCTGAAGAGGGAGATTGAGAGAGTTGAGATAGTGGTTTGGAATGTGTGTGAGGTTCGTGTAATAGCCGAATGGTGGTTTATATGGATCTTCGGTCGATGGTCATTAATAAAGGTAATCATGGAGGCTATACTAGCTCCAATGAATAAGCCATGCATGTGTCAATTTCTCCAAGCATTAGTGGCAAGGTGGCAGCCATATAGGAGGTGAGGTGTCCTTGGCCGATTAAGGTGTTTAAGTATCATGCTTAATCGGGTGGTTAATGGTTTTAAGGATCGAGATTAATCTTAAATGGTGTTTAGTTTTTAGGTTTTGGTGTATAAGGTTTTCTTAGATTTGATTTGATGTCAATTATCTTCTATGGAGATGTTTGTTTGGGTTGTGTTTTTGTATCATTTGGTGTTTGTTTAGTGTTTTATGGTTGAGTTTCTTTGATCACTTAATGTTAGGTAACCAAAGATTTAGGAATATGGATACATTCATACGTAAAAGGTTATGCATGCATGCAACCATACATACGTGCAACATATATATACACATAAACACATAATATATATATATGTATATACTTATCCAAAGATGGGCACATGCATACGTAAGACATGTATGTAAACATGCATACGTACAATTTTACATATATGTGCACATAAATATTCATAATTTATATATATATATATATATATATATATATATATATATATATATATAAAAGAACACATAATAAAATTTATTCATAAATTAATTTTGCCTAACCTTATTTTTAGGGTCGTCACATCTCTTCACATCATTCAAATGAGATTCTTTTGTATCTCATTAGTACCTAGCACAAACACACACAACAAACATAATTTCAGGTCTACTGGCAGTTAAATACATGAGAGAATCTATCATTCATGTATACAATCTTTAATCATTAGATTTTCCTCTAGGATCAAGCCTAATTTTGTCAATTGTTAAAGTAGGTGTTTTTCATGAGGACACATCAGCTAGATTATACTTCTTCAGTATTTGATAAATATACTTCTCTTCATTAATGAAGGTGTCATCTATTTTCTAATGAACTTGCAGACCAAGGAAGAAAGTTAATTCTCCTATTGAGCTTATCTGAAACTCAGATTTCATCAACTCTTCAAAGCTGACACACAATCTCTAGTTGGTTGATATAAAAATAATATCATCTACATAAATTTGAACCACTAAAAGATGTTGATGCTCATGTTTGAGAAAAAAGAGACTGATCTATAGATACCCTTGTATATCCATGCTTGAGCAAGAAAGATGATAATGTTTCATATCATTTTCTTGGATCTTGATGAAGACCATACAAAGCTGTGTCAAGCTTGTATATCCTATATGGGTAATCGGGATCTTCAAAACCTAGAGGTTGAGCTACATAAACCTCTTCATCAATTGTCCCATATAAGAAAGCACACTTCACATCCATTTGATAGACTGTGAACTTCTTATATGAAGCATAGGCTAGGAATACTCTTATGGCTTCAATCCTACAACTGATGCAAAAACTTTATCATAATCTATTCCTTATATGCTACTGAACCAATCCTATTAGTGATTTCAAATGGACCAATATACCTAGGATTTAAATTATTTCTTCTTTCAAATCGAACTATGTCTTTTAATGGGTGATACCTTTAAATAGACCTTATCTCCAATCTGAAATTCCATTTTCTTCTTTTATCAGCATAACTTTTTTGTCGATCCTAGCAGCTTTCCACCTTCTTAATTTCAAGAATCTTAACTGAGGTTTCTTGTATCAATTCAGGTCCTGTAAGTTGTCTATCTCCTATTTCTTCTTTTATCACATAAGGGTGACCTACACTTCCTTCCGTATAAACCTTCAAATGGGGTTGTTCCAACACTGGAATGATAACTGTTATTATAGGAAAATTCTATTAAAGGAAGATGTGTATCCTAATTTCCACCAAAATCTAATGCACAAGCTCGTAACATATCTTCCAAAGTTTGAACTGTTTTCTCGCTTTGACCATCTGTCTGTGGATGATATGCTGTACTCAGATTTACCTGGGTTCCTAAAGCTTTTTGTAAGGTCTGCCAGAATCTGGACGTGAATCTACTATCTCTGTCTGATATAATTGAAATAGGTATTCCATGTCTGGATACAACTTCTTTTATGTAAATTCTTGCAAATTTCTCCATTTTATAATCTTCCCTAATTGGTAGGAAATGTGCTGATTTTGTTAGCATGTCCACTATAACCCACATAGTGTCATATCCATTTGAAGTCCTTGTAATTTGGTTACAAATCCATAGTTATTTGATCCGATTTCCATTCTGAAATTTCTGGCTGTTGCAAGCATCCAGAGGGTTTTTGATATCAGCTTTTACTCTTGAGCAAATATCACATTTGCCTACAAATTCTCCGATATTTCTTCATACCTGGCCACCAGTATTGGCTTTTTAAACTTTTGTACATTTTGTTATTCCCTGGATGTACAGAATACCTTGATTTATGTGCCTCTTGTAGGACAAGCTTTCTAAGTATAACATTATCTGGTATCCAAGTTCTTCCTTTAAATTTCAGAACTCCATTTGTGTCTTCTTTTAAATCTTTCATTTGCCCTTTTAATGCTAACTTATCGTTTTGCTAAGCTTCCCGTATTTGACTTATCAAATCAGAACGCAATTCCATTCTCATGGCACGTACTCGTAATGGTTTTGTTCTCTCTTTCATACTTAAAGCATCGGCTACTATATTTGCTTTTCCTGGATGATACTTGATTTCATAATCATAATCACTTAGTAGTTCTATCCATCTTCTTTGCCTCGTATTCAACATTTTCTGATCAAAGATATACTGCAAGCTTTTATGATCTGTATATATTGTACACCTTGTGCCATACAGATAATGTCCCCAGATTTTAAGTGCGAATACTACTGCTCCTAATTCCAAATCATGAGTAGTATAATTCTTTTCACTACCCCTAAGTTGTCTAGAGGCATAAGCTATTACCTTATTTCTTTGCATTAGAACACATCCAAATCCTTGACGTGAGGCATCACAATATACAATAAAATCATCAGTCTCTTCTAGTAATGCTAAGATAGGTGCACTGCATAATTTATCTTTCAATAACTCAAATGCAGCCTTTTGCTTTTCTTCCCAAATATAGGGTCTGTCTTTTTGAGTTAATTCTGTGAGTGGTTGAGCTATTCTTGAGAAATTTTCTATGAATCTTCTATAATATCCTGCCAATCCTAAAAATTGACGCACCTCTATTGGTGTTTTTGGATCTTCCCATTTCTGAACAACTTTATTTTTGCGGGATCTACCGTATACCTTCTTGATTAACTATGTGTCCAAGAATGTACTTCCCTTTTCCGGAAATCTCATTTTGAGAATTTTTCATATAAATTTTCTTTTCTTAACAATTCCGAAGTCAACCTTAAGTGTTGTTCATGATCCTCCTTGTTTTTGGAATAGATTAAAATGTCATCTATAAAGACTATGACAAACTTATCTAGGTAGGGTTTGCATATCCTATCCAATTTTGGAATGAGGCAGTGGCCAATGCTTGTTACACATTAAATCGAGTTCTGGTGGTAAAACATCATAGCAAGACATGTTCCGAGTTACATCAACGACGTAAACCAAATCTGGAGTATCTCGAACCATTTGGAGCACCATGCACGTTACTGAAGAAGACTCAGGATAGGAAGTTTAGCGAAAATTCTTAAGAGAGCATCTTTCTAGGATACAACATATCGAATAAGAGAGTCTACAACAACTCAACAGGTCAAGTAGAGGTGTGGTGTAACATCGATGTTCAGAGATACACCACCCCTCCTACTGGAATAGGACCCGCTTTCTTTTTCGATTATTATGGATTCTTCAAGTCCTCAACATCCCTCTCTCCACGTTTGATGATGAGTTAGCAGCTAAAATGATGTATGATGTTCTAAACACACATCACAGGAATCTACATCTTCTGGCTCACAAGGTGAATCACCAACCAACTCAGGGGGAGCACTCGAGGTAAGTGACTCTTCCTCTGACGATGAAGCCGTGGAGAATGATTAGGACACTCAGGAGCAACAGGTTCCTCCTACTGCAAGTCCACAAGCATCTGACATTGATGCCTCTGAGTCTTCGGAACCTCACACTTCTACTGCCTTAGATACGAACCAACCGTTCATAATCTAGCTTCTGAGGTAGTTTTTCCCACCACTCCTGGATCACCCTAAATGTCTATCATCCTCTGGACAATGTCATTGGGCATGTCAGATCCGGAGTTCAGACTAGAAATAAGTTGTATTCAGTTGATTATGCCTTGGTAATGGAGAAGGGTACCTTCATGATGGTGCTTATCGATGTTTTAAGTCTCAGTTGAGCCAAAATATGTTAGTGAAGCCCTAAATGATAAGGCATGGGCGAGTGCCATGCAAGAAGAACTTCTTCAATTCAAGAAGTTAGGTGTATGGACACTGGTAGATAGACCTAAAGGTGCTAAGGCCATCGGCACCAAATGGGTCTTGAAATAAAGAAAGATGACCAAGGTGTCATCATCAGGAACAAGGCTCGACTTGTAGTTCAAGGATTTCGACAAGTTGAGGGAATTGATTACAATGAAGTATTTGCACCTGTGGCGAGAATGGAAGCAATCCGTATCTTCCTAGCCTATGCCTCTTACATGAAGATTAAAGTCTATCAATTGAATGTAAAGAGTGCATTTCTTCATGGTGAAATCTGGGAAACAGTGTATGTAAGTCAACCCAAAGGATTTGAGGATCCATATCATCGGGACAGAGTTTACAAACTTGATAAGGCTCTCTATGGGATTCACCAAGCCCCAAGAGCTTGGTATGAAAAACTCTCAACTCACCTGGTGAAACATGGATTTCGCAGAGGTGTAATTGACTGTACACTGTTCATCAAAGAGAAAGATGGTGATCTGCTATTGGTTCAGATTTACGTTGATGATATAATCTTCGGTTCTAAGAATGAAGAATTATGTAAAGAATTTGAAGCAGTAATGAAGGCAAATTTGAAATGAGTGCCATGGGAGAGATGAAGTTCTTTCTTGGTTACAAGTGGATCAAACACCAAAGGGGATATTTCTGCATCAGACCAAGTATGTAGGGTATATTCTTAGTCGGTTTGACATGGAGAATGCTTCCGCAGCTAGGACTCCACTTGCTACAAATCATGATGTAGCACTCGACGAGAATGGTGATCTGGTTGATGCCACCATGTACCAAGGAATGATTGGATTCCTCATGTACCTCACTGCCTCAAGACTTGATATTATGTATGCAACATGTCTTTGTTCAAGATATCAGACAAAATGAAAGGTTAACCATCTTATTAGGGTCAAAAGGATATTTCGTTATCTAAAGGGTACACCCACACTTGGATTGTGGTATCCTCATGACGATGACTTCGAGTTTACCGCGTACAGTGACTCGGATTATGGTAGCTGCAAGATGAACTACAAATCCACCTTAGCAGGTTGTCAGTTCTTTAGGAGAAGATTAGTCACGTGGTAGTGTAAGAAGCAGAAATCAGTTGTGTTGTCAACTTGTGAAGCTAAATATGTTGTTGCGGCAAGCTGCTATTCTCAATCATCTGGATTCAACAACAGATACGGGACTACGGTTTGCAATTTTCTAACACCCCTATATTTGTTGATAATTCTGTTGCAATATCTGTTACTAAAAATCATGTCCAACATCCTAAGACCAAACACATCGGCATAAAATATCACTTTATACGTGATTGTTTTGAAAAAATCTAATTGATGTTGTTAAAATAGATACGGATTTTCAACGCACTGACCTCCATACAAAAGCCTTTGACAAACCATGTCTTCTATTTGTTAGAGGTCAATGGCATTAAAAAGAAAAGTGATGTAATTCCAGACGATGAACAGGTCTAGTCTGATGCGTCAAGTCCATTTTTTTTCTTTTCTTTTATTTTCTTTTATTCTAGTTTATTCTATTTATTTATTGATTTCAATTCTCGCCTATAAAAATCCCAAAACGTAAATCGTTTACGGTTTTAGAATTTTAGGGGAGAATAGGTAAGTTAGTATTAAAAATAACGAGGGAGGAGGACAAGCAAGCTAATAGAAATGAGATCGTATCCGAGAGATCTATTCAACAACTATGGAAATGATAGTACACAGGAAGAAAGCATTTAGGACTTTAAAATATTTAAATTGAAATAGATACGAAATTCAAACTATAAGTCTGAGAAGTCTAAGGAAAAATGATAGTAAAACTAGCGACTACTAAAGTAACACGGAGAAAGTAGACGTAGAGGTTGCTAGACCATTAGATGATATGTTAGTAGATTCAACACAATAGATAAGTAGACTCTTTGGTGATCTCAAGATCAAACTAAGTTGTTCAACAAGTTGTGGGTCATTATCTTATCCTGGTTAACACAATCAACAGAGTTCCAATAAGGGGTGACGAGCAAAATAAACGCCAGAAATATCTGCGGATGACCAAAATATGAGCATAGCACATGATGAATAATGCAAAAAGCAATCAAACTAATAACCTATGTTATTGGTGTGATCTGTGCAACAAAATAAATTGCTCAAACAAGAAGATAGGTTATGTGCCTCTCTGCTGTGCGGTGGCACTGACCTGAGGATAAGCATAACCTATATATTCTAGAATTCATTGTGTTTGCCGCCTCTCTACTGTGCGGCGGCACTGACCTGAGGCTTGGCTTCTCTTTGAAAGCTCTAAGAATAGTGTCTTCTTGTCAAAATACCCGTAGACCACTCAAAAATCTCCTGTGGAATGTTGATTACCATATAAGCGTGGGATCCACAACTGCTCGTTGAAATAATTAAACCTTAAACAATCACCAATCTATGTCAAAAGTCTGTGTATGGATTTAAGTGGACAAGTATACTAACAATCATCATGGCTGCAATTCTTGAAAGTCCAAATCAATGTGTGTGTCTTATAGTACTAGTATGATTTCCTAATTTGCTAATGACTCTGGATGAAAACAAGAATCTAGCATCAAATGATTTTGGTAACGTCCTGAATGATTTGATTACTTGTATGATTCCATAATAAATCATTTCTCTTATGGTCAAAATAACTTGAAGCTGCCTATCCAAGAAATAAATTTGTTAGATTTCAATCTCAGGATTTCCACCTCACACAAAATCACAAAAAATATGTCTTAAATTCTATACTTATTTCTAATAGTTTCTTTTGTTTAAGTTTGTCAATTTAGGTTTATATGTCGGACTATGTCGTGGAATTCAATCTGGGTTTTATTCACTTAAAAGGGTCACGTTTGAGGTCACCAAACGTGCTTTCAATGTTAATGGGTCACGTCTGAGGTGACGAAATGTGTTTTTGTTTAAAAGGATCACGATTGAGGTGATCAAAAGTTTTCAAAGTTAAAAATGATCATGTTTGAGATGATCAAATGCTCGTAATGTTTAATCAATTGTTAAATGGGGTCAAATGTCAAATGGTCATAAAGTCAAAACCATAAGTATGATCCATTCGCACGACTAGACCATGAGTATGGACCAGTCATCCGATTGGACCATACTTATGCACTAGACAACCGAATGAAGCATGAGTATGAACCATTCACACGAATGGCTTACAAGATTGAGCTAGTCGCCCGAATGGAGTTGTCCGAATGAGTCAGTCGCCCGACTGAAACCCAGTCGGCCGACTGAATGTGATCGACTGAACCAATCGCACAACTGAGATTCAATCGCCCGATTGAAAGGAGCGAATGGATCCAGTCACCCGATTAAAAACAGAGTTAGTATAAATAGGGCCATAGTCGATCGCATAGACTCACCACCCCTCAATCGCCCTAAAATCGCACTTTGAGCTGTTACTCTGCCAAAATTTCCTCTGACCTTTCTTGACCTCAAATTTCATAGTCTGACGATTTCTGGTGTTTACACAGGTACAATGCGGTGCTATCTAACCAAAATTCAGTCGATTTGACTCCAAAATCAAGAAATTCAGCCCTAACAAGAACTGTGACTTTAGTTGGACAAATAACCTAACTAAACTAAGTAAAATGTTGAAATCAATGTTATTAGGTGCTAAGTTAAGTGATTGCGAGTCTAATGAACCAAACCACGATGTCTAATGTTTAGATTTGGTCAAACTTCGAATTTCAATCGAACAAACAGTGGGTCATGCGACTCGACACCCAGATGAACTTCAATCGCCCGACTGAGCTAGACTAATGAGTCAGTCAGCCGAATAAATGGTACGAATGAGCTCAGTTGGCCGACTGAACCAATCGCAGGTTCAATCACCCGATTGAACTCAATCGCATGATTAGTCACCCGATTGTATCTAGTCGCATGCTAGGTCAAACGACTGAACCCAGTCGTATGGTTCAATCATATTATTGAACCAGACTAATTTCAAACAGGTTAATTAGAAATGGTTTCTGTTGTGTGATGAACTAACTTGTATACTCCTTGTGTTATAGATTGATGGCTGATAGGTGGACCATAAACCCCAAGCACAAAATTTGTGCACATCTGGACGCCACAACTCGGAACGCTACCAAGTTTGCTGGTATTATAGCTTTTCTGAAGAGGTCACGGATCCACAGAGCCATATCTACATCGTGCACTCCCTATAGGTCTATACAGCAGGCCTTCTGGGAAGGGGCATCGGTTGATCGATCCCATGAGCCCACAGCATCCGGAGTACTATATTTGGGTAGGCTATCGAGGTGACTGCTGCTGATATTCATCGAGTACTAGATCTGGGTGGCGATGTAGATCACCCGACCAGACTACACCCTCTGGCAGTGAGAGGGTGTTTCCTCAGGATTAAGTACTCTCGGTACGTAAATGCAGGTGTGCTCAACAAGAGCAACCTGTGTCCCTAGTACTTAGCACATGTGATACTTAAGTGCTTGCTTCAAGGAGGGGTGGCTTTGATGATCTTTCAGACCAGATTCAGAATGCCTACGTGGCACTGGTACTGAACCACCCCTTCAGCTTCTCGAGCATGATATTCTCATACCTAATTGAGAATCTGGAGGCTAAAGGCAAAGAGGGTTTTGCATGTACCCGAGTTTTCTCCAGATGATTATTGATGAGAAGTTGCCCTCTCTGCCTAAAGAGAGCCAGGATGCGGTGTCACTAGAGGTGATGGATGACACAACACTAGGCCACATGAAGGTCTACAGGGGAAAGCAGGTCAAACCCCCTGTTAAGAGACTGATCAGGCATCTGGCCCAGGTGGAGTACGTGGCGCTGGGAAGGCGTAAGTGGCACCACAATGAGAGTAATTCAGATGTTGAGCAGATTGCTCTTCCATCTGATGACTCCGATGATGATGACGGAGACACGGGTGGAGATTCTAGCCCTGCTGTTTCTAGGGCCAGCCCTGCTCATACTACATCTACACCCCCTACTCATACAGATGCCACCACTACCAGCATTCACCAGGATTTCTGTCCTCCCAATGAGGAGGCAAGAGTGATGAGGAGTCTCTGATGAGGACTGTGGGCAGCAGGGTGGTTGCCACAGAGAGAGGACTAAGGGCGGTTTGTGGACGCCCAGTGGAGTTCGGGATGCTGCTGCTGATTCAGATCCCTCATATGCCCCGGACCCGCCCAGCAGCCAAGGGGGAGCCTCAGTGCCTAGAGGCACAAGGAAGAAGAGGATGGCTCACCCCTATGGCAAGAAGGGGAAAAGACTAAAGTTTACCATGACCTTATCTACTACCACAGCCACTACCTCCGCCACACCTTCCACCCTACCACTACCACTGCTACCACACCACTTACCACCACCACTGCTACCACACCACCTACCACCACCACTGCTACCACACCACCTACCACCACCACTGCTACCATACCACCTACCACCACCACTGCTACCACACCACCTACCACCACCACTGCTACCACACCACCTACCACCACCACTGCTACCACACCACCTACCACTCCTACTCCATCACTTACCCACATCCCATCCACCACCACTACAGCTCACCCACCACACCCACATCTATACCACCCCAAATATTCAACTCTGCCACCACCACCACCACTAGCCATCAAGCCGGACCATCATCCCACCCTACATTTCAAATAGGTCATCTCTACCTCCCAGTGGGGTAGATGAACAACTATCAGCACTCAACTGTATGGTGCTGAAGTTTTTAGTTGCTGATGAAGAGAAGACTGCCCAACTACGTCAGCTTATGGAGCTAAACGCTACCAAGCACAGCGATTTCACGGAAAGCTCAGCAAATTGCCCAAATCCAAGAGCAAAACGTCCACTCATCAAAGAGGATAAAGGAGTTGTAGGCCTCTAACAAGACCATAATGCTCAAGCTCAGGCTCAAAGGATAAGCCACTCAAGATAGAGAGGAGATGATGATGATATGATGATGATAATGATGATGATGATGATGGTGAAGATGATGATAGTGATGACGATGAGGCCAGTGAGAAGGAAGAGACAAGGGAAAGGCAGAACAGTGATGATGATGATGAAGGAGATGCAGCTGCATCTATATAGCTCAAGGTCAAGAGAGACATACAAAGAGAAATCAAGCCCAGGAGCCTCATCTTTTGCCACTCCTACCGCGCGCCTGCTATACATGGAAAAGTAATGTTTAGATTTTTTATGTACTTGTAAATTTTGTAATTGAATTTTGGATTAATATTATGAACTTAATGTTTATGTATATATTTGATGTTTAATGTCTTGATTATTACTAATGCATGATATGTTTAATGTTTTAAATCAAGCAGATCATACACTCAGTAAGATGAGTATGATGTGCTCCCTTCAGTAGATCAAGTCTCAACTTACAATAATACTTGATCTGCAAGGGATCGTCAGGAGGTCTATAAGTTACACTCCTGAAAAAGGAGAATAATTCACGATCTTAGTGATGAGCAACTTGCTGAGATGTTCCAACTGAATCCCGATGAGATTGTGAAGGATGCTCCTACTGTGGACATACATAGTGACGATGAGCTTAACGATGTGGATGAAATTGAGATTGAAGACGTCACTGCATAACATTATCCAGAGTATCCTAACAAGGAGGGAAATGTAGTCCCCAATCTGGGTGACTTCCTTGTTAGTGATATTTTTTGAAACTCTGGATAAGATGGAGCAGGAGTCAGAGAAGAAGAAAGACCAAGCCCAAGCTCAGAAGCTGATGTCAACATCAAAAAGGCTGAATGGCTGGCATGTTTTGCTGAGATCCGAGCCATACGCACTGCACCAAAGCCAAATGTCTACACCAAGTTGTACAAAGTCAAGAAACACTTAAGGTGTCAAGCAAGATCATCGCTGGGCTCATTTTGAGGATCTGAATTTATATGCCGTGAAGAGAGAAAAGGGCATAGATACTTCTGATTCATACACGATCTGAAGACTCTACCCGGTTTTGAGCTTAACCAGCTGGCCAAGTTGAAGCTGTTATATGATGATCCTCGAAAGATGTCCGGCTGGTTTGAAGCTACTTTAAAGAGAGAGTACCACACCCGGTGGGTCAACTTCAAACCTCAACAACCAACGAGGTATATCAGAGATCTGAAGTTGATACCATTACTAGGAAGCCAAAGATTGTGCTGAAGTGGAGTCCTCCATGCACAATGTCAAGAATCCCTCTAAGGGAAATGCCTTAGGACTTCACTCCACAGTTTAAGTGGTGGTACTATGACTGGTAAACAAGTGAAGCGGTCCAAGGGGAGGTTGTAGATACATATGTACTAGTTTATGAGCTTAATGTAAAAAGTCTTTCATGTCTTACATATATGTAACTGGATGGTTGAATGAAATACAATGTGTGGTTTATGCTTATAATGTTTAATATTTCATTGGTTATTGTATGTTATGCTTATTGAACTAACTATATAGGTTTGTGGTTGTTTGAATAGATCTAAGTCAAATAATGATTGTGAAACATATTCAAACTTGGTCATATGAAGTTCTCATGCGAATGGCCCATGCTAATGGACCATACGCATGAACAACTTCATGCTAATGAACCAGTCGCACGAATAAACTAGGAGAATGGATCTCGCACAGTTGTGACATGAGATTGACTCAGTCGTGCGAATGGATCAACCGCATGACTCAGTCGCATGACTGAACCATGCGAATGGTTCAGTCACACGAATAAGTAAACCCTAACCTATAATACCACCTAAGTCGTGGAAAAACATAACACCTTGAAGAATTCGACTCATACATGTACCCTAGCCATCCAGAACGCCCAAGAAAGCTAGTCCAAGTTCATAGATCGCACTAGATCGATTAGCAATCATTCTTAACCTTTAGATTCAATCTACAATTGTTTCTACGTGTTCTCACTGATTGCATTGCCAATCAAATAGGATTCCGCACTATGTGACTTGGTTTACACGTATATCAGTTAGTATTTCGTTTAATACACGATCCTAACATAATGGCCTTCGGTTGAATCCAAAGATTGTTGGTTATTTCTAGCTCTCTCTGTAATTTCGAGTTGCTTCTCCAAATTTGAGTTGTTGTTGTATGAGTTGTTTGGGTCTCCTATGTAGTCAACATCTTCAACTACCATAAGCCTTGTGCATTCTTTTGTCTTGTGCGAATTTCCACATGTGTTGCATCGTTTTTGAATTTTCTTTAGCTCGCTTTGCAATTGTTGAATTTTTGGTTAAGCTTCTAATTTGGCTCAATTAGAGTTTCAGAGTCTACTTGATGAAAACCTTTAGAACTGGGTTTGGTCCTAGGGATTGTAAGCAAAGCTCTTCTTAGCTCTCTTTCTAAGGCTTGGTACGTTCTGTTGGTGTTACACTTCCAAATCTCCTCCCACACTTTGGTCTACCGCTTGCTTGTGGCTCCGCTGATTGCATCATAAAAGGTTTGACACTGCAGCCACAATCAAGTCTGTGATGTGGGCATCTCCGAAGGAACTTTATATCTCTCCCATATTGCTTGGTAATGATTCATCGTCGTCTTGGCGAACTTGTGTGATGCTGGTTCTAGTTTGGCAGTGCGTCGGGTGGAAAGTATGTCAAAAGGAATTGTTCAGCACATTTCCGCCCATGTGTGATTGGCCCAGCAGAAGTGAATCAAGCCAGTCGATGGCTCGCCTTGAAGTGAAAATTCAAAAAGTCTTAGCGAATGGCGTCATCTGAACAGTTGTTAGGATCAGTGATCTACGTTTGATTGATTAGAGAGTATAGCAGCAGAATTCTAACAATGAATTAGCCAATTCACAAGAACGAAAGATATTCAATGAAAACAAAAACGGTTATAGATAGAGAGAATTCTGCAGATATATTTCATTCAATATTCGCTTTCGTGGTAACGGAATGTCACACTTACAATTAGGTCGACACCTCTTATATAAGAGATGTGACGTCTGCTGATGTCACTTGATAGTGACATCTAACAAATTATTCCAACTGAAACACAACTACTGAAGATGTCAAAACAGCTGACATCTTCTTACAAAATACTAAGTGTTATCAGTTACTACAACTACTGAAAAACATAAAACTACTGACACTACAACGACTGAAGAACACTCTTCAGTCGTTTTACAAACTACTGAAAGTAAAACATAAAACTACTGATATCACAACTACTGAAGAAGTACTCTTCAGCTGTTGTGACAACTACTGAAACTTCAGTACTTGGTCTTCAGACTTGAACTTCAGACGTTTCATCAACTGATGACTTCAGTAGATATCATCAGCTGATGTCTTCAGTCTTTGTCTTCAGACTTTGTACACCAGTTGTTGATCTTCAGCACTTGTAGACTCTTCAGCTGTTGTACTTCAGTACTTTGGTCTTCAGCTTCAGCACTTGTGTTCTTCAGCTGTTCAGCTTCAGCACTTTGTTCTTCAGCTGTTCAGCTTCAGCACTTGTGTCTTCAGCTGTTGAGCTTCAGCACTTTAGTCTTCAGCTGTTGAAGTCTTCAGTACTTGATCTTAGCTGTTGAAGTCTTTCACTTGTCGAACTGCTATGAAGCCTTCAGCAGTTGTTGTGATATCATGTGGGACTTAGAGGTTTTCTGATCTTGGCTCATTGGTTCTTTTGGTCCAAAACTCCCCCTGAACCAATGCAGCCAAAACCTCTAATTGATTTATTTTCCCACTTATTGTTGGCAAAATGGTTGGTCTTTTTCCTTCTTGATCAGTAGAGAAGATGACCCATATAAGCACTGGCCTGGGAAGAAATCTCAGAGATCTGTTTGGCAAGGTATGAATGGGAACTCTGTTTTGAGGAACTGGACACAGAGTTGTTATCCCATTCATGAGATCTACTTCCCCATTATGAGTCTGTACGACTCTCGAACATAGGCTTCAAGGAGAACAACCTGTTCCTCCTTGGAGAGTTCTTCTACTCCTCCTTCAAAGAAGAACTCTGGACCATAGTACTCAGATAAGTACTTTACAGTCCTGCCATTTTTCAACTCCACAGTAGTTACCTCCCTATAGACAAATTCATCAGGATGAGTGCCTCAAGGAGTAACTGGAGCTCATTCTTCTTAATGTCTTCAAGCTTCTTATATAATAACCCCTTTTTGATCATCTTGTTTTCCAGTAAGGCTTGAGGGGTCATTTTTTATTGATGAGCCTTCTTGAATTCATCGATTATTTCCCATGGTGAGACTACAATGGCCAACATGATTGTAGAGTCTATTGTTTTTCTAACCTGGCCATTGTATCTATGTGAATGGATCTTTTGTGGATTCTAGAACTCACCTTGGGTCTGGCCATACTCTCACTCTCTCCTTCTGATACTGAAATGTGTGTCTGAGAGTGTACAGCCTCTGAGCATGCCCTTTCATGGCTTGTATAGATGATGACTGAGGAAATTCCTTGTCAACCATCTTCAGTAGTTGCTCATCGTGCTGCTTCTGCTGTTCTTCATCTTCTATTTTGACTCTAACCGTTTCCCTTTGAGAGTCAGGTGTGATCATGAGTTGACTCCTGGGTTCTGGTAGCCTTTAAACAGAGAGTGGCAGACTATCATCTTCATCCTCTTCTTCTTCATCTTCTTCTATCCTCAGCACCCTTCTCCTCCTTCTAGGTGCATCACTGGATGATGGTGGGTTGGTTTTTGTGGTAAAGGAATTGGTTTTGAAGGTTGAGGATGTTTGGATTTGGGTTTTGAGATTGGTTTGGAGATTTGAGGGGTAGGCTGTTTTTGAGTGGGTGATTGGGAAGGTTGTTCAAGCATTTTGGTTGTGAGTTTGGCTTTTGTAAGTCTTGCCATTTCAAACCTTTTTCCAGCCCCAGCCTCATCAAGTGCTTCAATGATTATCCCCTTATGAAATTGCTCAGACAAACAGATTCTGGTGGCTATAGCCAGAATGCTGTCTCTGGTCCATGAACGAATCTCCATCAGTGATCTTCTTAGTATTTGGCAATGAATCGAATCATGATCTCCAATCTCTCTTTCTCCAGCACATCGTACCCAGCCCATCTGTTTTGAATTTCCTCTACTTCCAACCTCCTGATCTCACTGTCTAGTGTGGCTGTGTCAAAGCCTTGCTTGAAGAGTTGCTCAATGATTTTGTCCATGGATCGGCTGTGTGTTTCATCTGCATCTTTTACCACTCTTCCAAGATTTTTCTTCAGCATTGTTTGATCACCAGCACTTTTCTTTCTTTTGTAAGTGATCAGTTGTTGTTCTTTTCCTTTTCCAACTCCTGGTTTTTCTCTTGTGCCTTCTCATCCTCAGTTCTTTTCTCTTCTTTTCTTTCACTGCAGTACTCTCCCTTTTTGGATGCATTGGTGGCAGGGGTTTGTACCGCAGAAAGTTTCTTTGCACAGTCATCAATGAGTGGTTGTAGACTTGAGGAGATCCTCTCATCAATGGCTTTATAAACAATGTCATTGATGATGGGAGTGATGAGAGGTAGGATTGTTGGAATACAGCAACCATCTGCTCAGGGGTTTGTCCCGAGAGATAGTGCCAAAAGCAGAGCTGGAGGCTCAGTGGAGTGAGAGGGTAAAGTGTTTGGGGGACCTTCAAATGAAGGTGCCATCTGTGGGTTGGTGGGGGCAGATGGACTTACATCCTGAGACTTCTTGGCAAGCAGTTCTTGTAGTCTGCTTACCTCAGCCTCCAGGATGGTGTTGTGGGCTAGAACGTCATAGAAAAAGCCCAGGTCATCATCAGCAGATGCTGAATCACCTGACCTCCTGCTTGTAGCAGGATGTACATGCACTGGGTGTAGACCAGTTTTAGCATGTGCCCCTTTTTCTTGGAACTGGGGACTTCCAGCCTCAGGACTATGTCCTTCATCAGCTGTTGCCTCTAGTGAGGTCTTAGCTATGTTACCAGCCTCATTCTGATCATGTGCTGATTCAGAAGAGGTGGCAGCCTCACTAGATATTCTAATCTCCTATCTACACCAGGAGATAGAATTTGTAAACCCCGGTGCTGTGGGTTGTCAGAAACATGGATCCTCTTCCTCAATATCTGTGGTTCTCCCCTTTGTTGGTGGTTGTTGGGGAGGAGGAGAGGCATGCAACTGAGTCAGCACGTTTGCAATGATTATGGTTGGACTTTGGGGGCGGTTGCATGGGGAGATGGGGTAGAAGCAGTGTGCACCTGGGAGATGGTGCTCTTCAATGGCAATCTCCTCAAGTGAGGAAGATCCCAGATGTGTGGGTACCCCTTGTGTGGTGGCTGCAGGCTCCTTTTGAGAGGAATCCTGAGCGGCTATGGCTGGTAGAGTCTCTGATACTGCTGGGGGTTTAAGCCAGCAAGTATATCCTGCGTTGGTGGTACAGGAGCATCTTCAGGGAACTCATCTCCCTGAATAGCTGTTTTGGGTGTTTTTTGGTTTTGGTTTAGTGGGGACTTTGGTTCTGGTGGAGGAAGCTGTGGGTTCCCTGTGCTTGGGCTTTAGCATTCGGGCAGCTTCTTTGAGTGTAAGGTCTGAGTTGTGCCTGGAGTATACCTCAGCCAAACAGCTGGTGCAGGGACTCCAAGGCCACAAGGCCATCAGATTTTAATTCATCTAAATAATAGCCATCAGAACCTGGGATATAATGGCCATCGGTTTGCCACAGGTTTCTGAGCCAAGTTCTTTATTTCTAGAAACACGATTTCAGAAAAATTTAGCGGTTGGTGTTCTAGAATAGAATACAATACCTGTTGCCATTGGGATGACATTTGATCCCAAGAAGATGTCTTGGAGGCTAAGCAGACATTTACCATGTGAAAAATAACTTTCTCAGCGTCATGGAAATGTTTCTTTAGAACGGTTGTAGCCCGAAGATCACCTTCATACCCATGATTGATAAATGACATATCTGTTATGCCCTTTGGGTATTCAGTCACAGTAGGAGTCGTGTAAGTGTAATGCCTGACGAATGATGTCGGCTGTAACGACCACTGGTTTCTGGTTGACAAGGGACCGAACAGAGATCTGGCCGGTAGACTCATCAGTATGAACAAAGCATTTGACCAGAATTGACTGAGGGATTCAGGGTAGATGGTCGGATTCAAGAGAAAGGCTGTGCGATATGGGGAATCCACCATTAAGTCAATGGCATTATCATATTTGTTCCAGAAAGCCGACTTGGTAAGGTAAGCAACGCAGTTATGTCGTGGTTTCAGACTCATGGTCGCCATGTTTGAGAGAGAGAAGTTCAGAAAATAACGGCTAATGAAACATTAGAGAAGAGGACAGGTATTTATAGGGTAGGGTGAGAAAATGACTGAAGGGTTTGGTGTTAGTCATCAGTAGTTTTAAACCGACTGTTGACATGGTATTACCCTTTCAGACGTTGAAACAGCTGAAGTCGTGGTTTTAGGCATCAGCAGTTAGAAACTACTGAAGACCATGGTTTTGACTTCAGATGATGAAACAACTGAGGACTTGGTGTTTGTCATCAGTAGTGTGAAACTACTGAAGACAGTGGTTTTGTCATCAGTTGTTGTAAACAGCTGAAGACTTGGTGTTAGTCATCAGTAGTTATAAAACTACTGAAGACATGGTTTTGCTTCAGTTGTTTAGAATGAAACAGCAGTTGTAAAACAACTGAAGAGAAAGTTCTCTTCAGTAGTTTTCGTCAATTCATAGCCTTTCAGCTGTTTCATACTGTCCTCAACACTTACTCATCATCAGACTTTGCATCTGCTTTTCAGGTGTTTCATAGGACGTCAGTACTTATCTGTTTGTACTGATTTCAGTAGTTGTAACTACATCAGTAGTTTAGAACAGATAAAGTACTTCAGTACTTGTGAGGCATTTAGCCGTCAGTAGTTAAAAACTACTGAAGGTGAAAGGACTCATCAGTACTTATATGTGACATGGTTACCAATGATCACCAGTACTTTTTACTGAAATCATCAGTAGTTGTCACTTATTCTAGCTGCAGCATACCAAGCCTTAACACAAGGTTTTGGAAAGTAGAACTATCCAAAGGCTTAGTAAAAATATCTGCAAGCTCATCAGCACTAGGCACAAACTTAGGATCAATCAGACCTTTTTCAAAACAATCCGAATAAAGTGATGTCTGATCTCTATATGTTTGGTCCTAGAGTGCTGGACTGGATTTTTGACAATACACAGAGCTGAAGCACTATCCATTAATAATGGAGTCTTAGTCTCTGTAATGCCATAATCCAGAAGTTGGTTCTGAAGCCAGAGTACCTGAGAAGTGCAACTTGCAGCAGCAATGTACTCGGCCTCAGCAGTTGATGTAGCAACAGATGTTTGTTTCTTACTCTGCCAAGAAATCAAACAGTTGCCTAGGAATTGACAACCACCAGAAGTTGACTTTCTAGTTAACTTGCACCCTGCATAGTCACTATCTGAAAAAGCAACTAATTTGCAAGAGTGTCCAGTGGAATACCATAAACCCAGAGATTGTGTACCTTGCAAATATCTAAAGATTCTCTTGACTGCAATCAAATGAGACTCTTTAGGAGCAGCCTGAAATCTAGCACAACACATGTAGCAAACATAATATCTGGTCTAGAAGCTGTTAAATACATCAAGGACCCAATCATACATCTGTAAAGTGTTTCATCAACAGCTTTACCTTTCTGATCTGCATCCAGTTGTGTGGTGTTGCACATGGAGTAGAACAGGGCTTACAGTTTTGTAAATCAAACTTATTCAAAGATCTTTTGTATATTTTGACTGATGAATAAAGGTTCCATCAGCCTTTTGTTTAATTTGCAAGCCTAGAAAGAACTGTAATTCTCCCATTGCACTCATTTCAAACCTCTTTTTCATTAATGTTGTAAAATCATCACACAACTGGGGATCAGAGGATGCAAAAATGATATCATCAACATAAATCTGAACAGTAGCTTATGCTGATCCACCCCACCTTCTTAATAAACAAAGTTTTATCAATGGAGCCTCTAGTGAAATTATTCTTAAGAAGAAAAGTGGAAAGTGTCTCATACCAGGCTCTAGGAGCTTGTTTCAACCCATAAAGAGCCTTATCAAGTTTATACACCCATTCAGGATGTTTATTATCCTCAAAACCTGGTGGTTGACACACATAAACTTCTTCCTTTATTTTACCATATAAAAAGGCACTTTTGACATCCATTTGAAAAACTTTAAGATTGTGGAATGCAGCATAGGCTAAAACAATCTGATTGCCTCTAGTCTGGCTACAGGGGCAAAGGTTTCATCATAGTCAATACCTTCTTCTTGTGAAACCCCTGTACAACCAGTCTAGCCTTGTTCTTAACAATAAGCCCATTTTCATCAGTTTTATTCCTAAACACCCATTTAGTGCCTATTGCACACTTACCTGGGGAAGAGGAACCAGTTCCCACACTTGCTGTTTCTTGAACTGAAGTAGCTCAAGCTGCATGGCTTCAACCCATCCATTGTCTCTCAAAGCAACATGGTAGTTCTTGGCTCTAGCTGACTGATGAAGAGAGCATAGAAGCAGAAGTTAGACAATTGACTTCTTGTTGAAACACCAGCATTGATATCACCAATAATCTGAGACATGGGTGATTCTTCAGTTCTTGATAAACAATGAGATCGTGCAAGTGTTTGTAGGACCTTCAGCAGCAGCAGATGTTGATGCAGACTCTTGAAACCAAGAATTAGATGGTAACTCAAAAGATGTAGAGGAATCAGAGATCTCATCAGCATTTGTGTGGATGGAACTGCTGAAGCTACAGGAACATCAAATTTAGCAGACACAGGCAGTTGGTCACTAAACTTGAATAGGTGAGTATTGATATTATCATCATCATCATCAATACCACCAGGTGGAAGACATGCTGCAGAAGATGATTTATCCACGGATCTGCAACAGCTGGAGGTTGATAAGGAACATATTGCAGTATGTCCAAATCAAACAACTCCACAGGGTTTTGTGGAATCTTGTCCATAGGAGATTCATTAAACTTCACATGCAAAGTCTCTTCAACTATCTTTGTTCTGCAGTTGAAGACTCTGTATGCCTTGCAAGTAGATGAATAACCAACAAAATACCCTGCATCCACCTTAGGATCAAATTTTTGGAGTTGATCCTTTGTGTTGAGAATAAAACAGGGACACCCAAATGCTTTGAAAAATGAAATTAGAGGAGCCAAGTGATGGAGAACTTCATATGGAGTCTTCATCAACCTCTGATTTACTAAGACTCTATTCTGCACATAGCAAGCTGTGTTAACAGCTTCAGCCCAAAGGTCAGTGGCAAACCAGAGTCAGCCAGCATGGACCTTGCAGCTTCAATTAGGGTCCTGTTCTTTCTCTCCACTACTCCATTTTGTTCTGGAGTCCTTGGTATGCTAAACTGCCTTTTGATTCCCTTTGAAAGATAGAAGTCATCAAGTGTATGGTTTCTGAATTCAGTTCCATTGTCACTCCTAATACACTTGACTGGAAGGGAATACTGCTTCTCAACATACAACCAAAGTGAATAATCTTCTGAGCAACCTCATCCTTTGAATGTAGAAAGAAAGTCCATACAAATCTGGAGTAATCATCCACAATTACCAGACAGTATTTCTTCTTTGCCATGCTCATTACTCTCACAGGACCAAATAGATCCATATGCAGTAATTGCAAGCAGGCAGTGGACTTAGGCTCTTCAATAGGAGGGAATGAGACTTTGTGTTGTTTTCCTTTTAAACAAGCAGTGCAGGTTTCATCACAGGAACTCCTTTATTGGTAAGCCTCTAACTAAACTATTGTGGATTAGCTGATTCATGTTTTTGAAATTAACATGACCCAGCCTTCTGTGCCACAGTTTAGATTCTTGAGAAGAGGCTTTGGAAAATAGGCAAGGATTGCCTCTGAGATCTATTTTCTTGGAAAGATCTAAGGCATACACTCTTCCTGTCCTGTTGGCTCTCAGGAGAGTGTGATCATCCAACACCTTATCAATCAAATGCAGAACTTTGGATGACAGAATCCTACAGTTCTGACTGGTGAAAAGAGCAACATGGCCTTTATCACACATTTGACTGACACTCAAGAGATTGTACTTGAGATTTTCCACATGATTAACATCATCAAACTTTATTTCTCCATTGGAGACAAAGCCGTTGCCAATGATGTAACCCCTAGCATCATTGCCAAAGAAACAAACCCCTTCTTTCCTTGAGAGTAGTCATGAAGAAGAGAGCTGTTCCCAGTCATGTGCATAGATCCCCCACTGTCTACATACCAGATGCTACTTTGGCATGTTGAAGAACCCTGCAATAATAAACAATCAGTTAGTTTTGGAGACCCAAACCTTTTTGGTTTTGGGCCTGGTCTCATCAACAGATGGTAAACTAACAGGTTTATTGGAAACAACAGCCTGAGAGGAAGAAGATGGTGAAGAAGAGGAATCCTTTGGCTTGGACCTCCTTTTCTGTGGTTTCAACATAGGAGCATCTAATTGGTTAACTCTTCCCAATAGATGTTGAACCATCATAACCAGCTGTGTCTGATTTTGTGATAAAGCTTTCAGCTCATCAGACACATTGCCAGTGGAGTTTGATAAGTTCCTATGTTGCACCTTCTTCTTCTGAGCAATCTCAGCTGTTACCTGTTTAACCCCTTCCTTTTTGGATTTCTTGTGGACTTAAGGGTTACAGGATTTGATGTTGCTGATACAAATGTGGTCTCAAACTCAGTTTTCATTTTAACCATTTTCTCTTTAATTTCCTCTTTATGTTTGAGTTTGGATCCTCTTTTGTACCAGCAATCATCTGTAAGATGATTGAACAAACCACATACTTCACATGGTTTCTTCTTCATCTTATGTTGATCATCAACTAAAGAGGATGAAACAACTGAAGACTTGCTCTTCAGTGCTTTGGAAGCATTGTTTGCTTTCTTGACTTCCTCTTTAGTAGTCTTCAAACTCTTTCTACTGACAGTTTTCTTCTTTTCAGTACTGGCAGTAGTTGGAGTTTGAACTTCAGGTGTTAAACCTGCTCTCTAGTCCTTTCAGGACTTTCAGAATTAACTCCTGAGTTGATCAACTCATTGATCATGTGAGTGTCAGCAGTGGAACCATCAACATCAGCTGATAGGTTCTGAGAGGGCTTAGTGCTGACTTCTACTTCTGATAGTGCTGAATCAGAAAGTAGATCACATGATGAAATGGATTGGTTATTACTCTCACCATCAGATTCTACCTCTGCTCTGGGAGTAAAATCTGTAGGTGGAGCAGTGTGATTGTAACCAATGCCAAACTTCACATTGGAAGCAGATTGCTTACTAAGAAGCATTTCAAAACCTTTGCATGATTGTACCCATCGATCACACTCTACCTGGGTGACTGCAAGGGTTTCCTTGAGATCTTTATACTTCTCTAGAAGTATCTCTTCCCTAGCCTTATCATCAGTTATTTGACATTTAAGTTTGTAAATCTCATCATTCTTATCATTAAGCACAGACTCAAATTCAGCTTTGCTTTTGGAAATTATTTGTTCTAGCTCAATGTTCTTGTTGATTAAAGCTACATTTGCTTCTCTAATAGATGCAAATGCTGCTATGCATGTTTCAGAACATAATTGGGCTTTTGCCTCAGAGGATACCTGTGATACCTTTGTGTAGAGGCATTAGTGGATGAAGTATCAGCAGAATCCAAAGCCATAAGAGCTAGATTTCCAAAGGGACTTTCACCACCATGTTGACCAGCACCTGAGAACAGTTGTTCATGACCAGACAAGTCATCTGGTAAACTGCTCCAGTCAACAACTCCTGGGGTGAAGAAGCTGTGTTGTTGAGGTTGAGTTTGTTGATGAGATTGGGAAGGTTGTGGTTCAGGCAATGCTTGTGGTTGTTGTGCAATTGGAGCTTGAACAGGATTTGGTTGAGGCATATAATAGCAGGGATAAGGATATGACATTTGACCCTGTGGAACAAAGTATGCAGGAGACCTAGGATGTGAATGATGACCAGAACCAGCAGGATGTTGTTTTTTGTGGACTAGTACTAGAGGAAAGTCACAAAGGGTGCAGAAGAGTTAGATCCAGTTGATCTACACTCTCTTGCAAAGTGTCCCGCCTTTGGCATTTGTGACACCTCAACTTACTCTTGTCAAAACCAACTTTGGTTTTGCCAGAGAGTCCAGAAATTTCCTGCCAGTTCTCTTATAGAACTTCTGAGATCTGATATTAATCAATGCCATTTGGCTCAGAATATCCATCTCTTCTAGATCATCATCAGCTATTCCTTTCAAATCATCCATGATGAAGCATAGATTGTCACTATTACTGCCAGAATGACTCTCAATACCACAAATGCATGATCAGAACTATTTGAAGAGAAATCAATATGCTCATCATAATTGCTTTCAGATGCAGCATATTCTGACTCATGACCAACCAAGGCAGTATTCCCTGGTACAAAGTCATCAGTGAGCTTTCCTGATGAGGACAGTTTCCTCTTCTGCTCTATCTCTCTTTCGAATGTAAGCAGTTTCCCATGAAGTTGGGTGAGAGATAGGCTATCCAGATTTGCACTGGAGCGTAGGACAATAGTGTATGTGTCCCATCTCTCAGGCAGTGATCTGAGGAACCTGTTATTCATCTGGCTATTGGTGTATTCCTGTTTCACCATTTTCAGCTCAGAGATCAAGCAGGAAAAACGCTCAAACTGTTGAGTCAGTGTCTCACCCTTTCTATGAGAGAATGTCTCATATTGTTGGGCAAGGATTTCTCTGTTGTTTGCTAAGACCTCATCTGTGCCACCGAATTGTTCCTTCAGGGCATTCCAGAGATCATGAGCAGTTTCATGATGCATAAGCCCTGAATAGATTTCATTAGGCAGTGCCATGGCCAGAATTCCATGGGCTTTAGCATCAATCTCAAACAGTTTCCGATCTTCATCAGAGTATTGTTCCTTCTTCTTCGGAACCATTTGATTGGTTTCCGGATTGTTCACCATAGGCTTATGTGGTCCATGTACCACAGATGTCCAACAACCTGAACTGTTAACAGACAGGTGATGAAGCATTCTTCGCTGCCATATGTTATACTCGGTCCTAACCAGCATCGGGGCTTGGTTGAGGAACCTATTGTGAGGATCATTAGAAGGAGTAGTCATCTCAGATTCAATCAAATTCAATTAAGCTATAACAGATTTAGAACAAACACAACAACCAATTGAACCAAGAGAGATCTCAGAATAAATGAACGAAAGCGTCAGAAATTCAATAATCTATAACCAGTTCTTGCGAATATGCTAATTCAATCAAACATAGATATCAATTAGCAGTTTCAATGATCAATTGTTAGATCGATCAATGATTAACCAGCTCTGATACCACTTGTTAGGATCAGTGATCTACGTTTGATTGATTAGAGAGTATAGCAGCGGAATTCTAACAATGAATTAGCCAATTCACAAGAACGAAAAGATATTCAATGAAGAACAAAAACGGTTATAGATAGAGAGAATTCTGCAGATATATTTCATTCAATATTCGCTTTCGTGGTAACGGAATGTCACACTTACAATTAGGTCGACACCTCTTATATAAGAGATGTGACGTCTGCTGATGTCACTTGATAGTGACATCTAACAGAATTATTCCAACTGAAACACAACTACTGAAGATGTCAAAACAGCTGACATCTTCTTACAAAATACTAAGTGTTATCAGTTACTACAACTACTGAAAAACATAAAACTACTGACACTACAACGACTGAAGAACAAGCTCTTCAGTCGTTTTACAAACTACTGAAAGTAAAACATAAAACTACTGATATCACAACTACTGAAGAAGTACTCTTCAGCTGTTGTGACAAACTACTGAAACTTCAGTACTTGTTTTCAGACTTGAACTTCAGACGTTTCATCACTGATGACTTCAGTAGATATCATAAGCTGATGTCTTCAGTCTTTGTCTTCAGACTTTGTACACCAGTTGTTGATCTTCAGCACTTGTAGACTCTTCAGCTGTTGTACTTCAGTACTTTGGTCTTCAGCTTCAACACTTGTGTTCTTCAGCTGTTCAGCTTCAGCACTTGTGTTCTTCAGCTGTTCAGCTTCAGCACTTGTGTTCTTCAGTTGTTGAGCTTCAGCACTTTAGTCTTCAGCTGTTGAAGTCTTCAGTACTTGAAGTCTTCAGCACTTGTCGAACTGCTAATGAAGCCTTCAGCAGTTGTTTGTGATATCATGTGGGACTTAGAGGTTTTCTGATGTTGGCTCATTGGTTCTTTTGGTCCAACAACAGTTATTGATTTTGAAGGTAGCACAGATACGAAAGAATCGTGAGATGTGAGCATTAGGATCTTCGTCTTGTAACCCATGGAATTGAACAGAGTTTTCTATGAGTTGGATAATACTAGACTTAATTTAGAATTGTTGGCCGCTATTGCTGGTTGGACAACACTAGACTCGTAACTATCTATTGACGGTGTGGCATAGTGTGTCATCTTCATTTCCTCGTCTTGGTTAGCCATGTATTCTTCAGATGGTGTACCATCCAAAATGTCTTCTTCAATGACTGGTGCTGCTTGTTGTGGTCTTTCGCGAAATCTTTGACGGAATAGTCGTTCAGGTTCCGAAAGAGGCGAAACAAGTTTAGGACTAGACGAGTCGGACATACACTAATTAAAGAAGCATAAACTAACTAAGGCTTAAAATGAATCAGGCAAATGTAACTAAACTAACTAAGGCAAACTATCTAACAAAAATAAAAAAATGAAGTTTAAACAAAATCTATTAACAAGTTATATACAAGATAGTCAAAAATTTAGTTTGTCTTTCAAACTGCGGGTGTCCCTGGCAACGGCGCCAAAAACTTGATGGGTGTGGATAGTATATATATTTTAATAAAGATTTATCGCACAGATTCAGTTTTAATTGGTTATTACTAATACTAACCACACACAAAAGGCAAGTGTACCTGTCGTTTGGTAATATAGTGTTGGTAAGAACTGAGTATCAATCCATGGACACACCTAGCCTACTCAACAAACTTGATGATTTGACTATCAGATTTGGTTTTTGTTAAAAAAATGATAAGTTGCATTGGAAAGATTTTTTGGGTTTAACAACAATTATAAAACTAAAGTAAACTAAGATTTGAAGCATTTGGATTTAAAACCAGGGAATAAAAGTTATCATACTAATTAGACTCCACTTATGTAACCGTAATGAATTGGTGGTGTGATTTAAAGATATGGATTAATGTAATTATGTTAATGTTTATAAAAATGAGCTGGCGCGATTTCTTGACTATCCTCCTGCCGTAGTGACTAGGATCGCGTCAGGTTGAGTTTTACTGCTTAGATCAAAGCCCTAGTAATGTAGGTAAATCTTTTGTGACCTATTTGACATATGATCTTTGAAAACATAACTTAATGTTAAAAAGAAAGTTGATTAAGTTCCTTCTTAACACACTATTAATTTTAGAAAACCATAACAATTACTAAAGATTTCTCAAACTAATAAAAGGGAACCCGCAAACGATCAGAAAGTTAAAGTGATATGATTTCTAATAACCATTTCTAATTCATTAGACATGTTTTTTTATGAAGACCGGTTTCGCGAATGAAAGTTAATCATACGGTTTTTCAACCTTGTATGACAATCACAATCACAAACTATAAATTTATAACTTCCCATTCAAATGTAGATGCTACGCATCAATAGTTTTCCCAAGACCACCGTAACATTAACATAATATTTATCACACCATTAGTTCATCACAAATTACATAAGTTTATCCGATTAGGATGATAAAAAGAGTTTAGCTCATAATGAGCTTGAACATAACAACATATAACAAAGAAGATAGATATGTAATCATCAGTGAAATGGAACAATCAAACCGATAATCCACAATGGATGATGTTTAGACGATCCCGTGCTTCTTCCAAGTGTTGCATGCACCTCCCGAGCCTCCAAATGACCTTGAAGTCTTGATTCCCGAGAGAGTTTTGCAGAGTAACTCTCCCACCAAAGCACAAGAAACTGTGAATGTGATTGACCTAACTTCTAGCTCACCTATGCAAGAGGGTGATGCTACCAAAAAGGGGGAGAAAGTCATTACAATCATAGAAACTGAGAGTTCTTCACAGAGCATGGACTTTGAAGACTCATCATCTTCACTTGCAACTGTCCATACTCAGCAACTTCCTCAAGTTCACATTGATGTGGACTCTATAGACTCCTTCATTTAGAGTCTTTTTTAGGAAGGCATTCCAAGGGCTATGTCATCTCCACCTCAAGGAACTTATAACTACATCATAGAGTGGATGTATGATGCTAAGAAAAGAGCCTTTATTCTTCAAAGATTTCAAGGGCAACAAGATGTCTTCTTTTTTCAGACTTTGAACTAATATGAAGGTCTTGACCTTATCAAAATTCCACTTGTCAATCCAGCGAATCTAGACAAGCTGACAAGTTGGCTCAAAGGATTCAAGACATGATTACTATAAAGTTCAGCCTCAGAAGGAGACATAGCCAATTAGGCAATGTCATTGGTCAACTAGATGTTAAGGCAGATCCTGAGATTAGCTCCAAAAGGAAAACCTTGACTGAAGCCCTAGTGATAGAACTTGAGAGCCCTATCACACCTACAACTGCTTCAGAAGTCCATTCCCTTGATAAAACACATGCTGGTGAAGGTGCATCTCAACCTCTCTCTAGCCAGAGCATGGATGCTACTCCAAGAAATAAAAGCCAAAGCTCTCTTCATCCTGAGTCACAAAGGTCTATGAGTGACAAAGGGAAAGGAAAATGACTCCTGAGGAGATTGAGGAGGAGGAGAGAGAGAGGAAAAGCAGGCTAAGGGGAGAAAGTTCCTTTGCTGGGTCTACGGGCTTCATGGAAGCTGTAATCAGGGTTGCTCCCAAACCAAACACTCAAATGATGAGTTAAAGGTAGTTAAGATTGCCTACTTACAGACCAGAAACTATGATATTGATAATATCATCTCCCTCCCATTAAAGAAATTAAATGAACTAGTTGACATGGAATTATCAAGAGAGAGGAAATAAGCAGATGATGCAAGATTTCTTCTTTAAATCAAAGAGGAAAGGAGACTGAAAAGGCTCTACAAACATGTTCCTACCCTCTCCCCAGTTCAAGAAAATCCTACACAAGATGTTGTTGCTCCACAAGAACCTCAAGTAGATAAAGAAACTAACAGGAACAACATGATCAACTACCTGAGTGCCACATGCCTTTATCAGGTAGATGCACTTCTTTCCTTATCATTTGAGTACATTGAGTTTGAGTATCTTAAGCAACTTGAACTTGAAGTACTCAAAGAAAGAAAAACAACAAAGAGAAAGATAAGGAGAAAGGCTACAAAGTCAAGAGCTATCATCCAAATGACTATGAAGAAATCTGTTGATAGACAGAGGATGATGAGCTTCTTGAAGCTGTATGGATTCTCTGGAAGGAGACTTGGCCATATGTCTCTATCCACCATGGAATGAGCATATTAGGGTGATCAAGTAGAAGTAGAGGTTAAGGTTGAACCTTTTGAGACAACTCCCCCCAAGTAGCTCTATCCATCAAAAGAGGAGAACTTGCTGACTTACACTCCCCCCAAGTCAGGTCCCTCAAGAAGTAGAGGTTAAGGTTGAACCTTTTGAGACAACACAACCTGGACCTCTACTGAATCTTAGCAAGCTTCATCTGTTGATCCATAGCAGGGTTCAGTCCCCTCTCAATATGAACCTATGAGAGCGGAAAACCCAACCGAGCAAGAGAAAGATGATCAACAAGGTGCTGCAACCCAGTCTTCTCAGTTAAAAAGTATGAAGAGGAGAAAAACGATTTCTTCTAGACCAAATTCTAAAAAGAAGGAAAGGAGCATCCATCTCCAAACCTCAGGATGAGTCAGAACATACTGGGCATGTGCAACAAGAGGAAGCTCAACAAACTCCAATCCAAGTAGCTCCTGTGGCATCAGGAAGACCTATCTTACCCTGGACTTACACTAATAATGTAGAGAGTTAATGTTATCTAAGATCAAGGTGTTAAAGATGTCTACTCATGGCAGGACATGTTCAATCTACCTCTGCATGATCTTTTTGATATAGAAGACATTATGAGAGTTTGAGTGATCCTGATTATCTTATGAAGAAAGGCATGGTCATCATCATGATGAGGACTGTCAATATCTGAAGTCTTCAAGTGTTTTAGTAGCATCAGCCTAGGGAAGTTTGGAAGGACTCATATGAGGCTGATGCAACCCAAAACATCCAAACAGTCTGTCCTGCATGCATGCATAAAGTGCTGAAGTAGAATGTTTTGGAAGTTTCACACTCTACCTTAGAAAAAATTCTAAGTGTGAAATCTTCCAAAGCCAAGACCAATATCTTCTGAAGCCAAATATGAAGTCTTCCGAAGCTTTATAGACAAAGTCTTCCGAGGCCAACACTTGAAGACATATTTCTTCCAAAGACTTTTTGAGTACATGCATTATCTTATATACCTTTTATCATAAAGCTGAACCACCTTTCCGCTGCAACTTTGATTAATTCACCAACTTTCACAAGTTGGTGAAAGGTCCATACTTTTGGTGAACTGTACATTGAGGTCTTGAATCTGCTACTTTCTACTTTATATATTATTATTCTTTTTTTAATACATTAGGATGTGAGCTATGGCATGTCATAGTCACTAGTCAAAAGACAACCTGTCTTTTGACTCTATATTGATTTTGTTGTTGTCTAGATCATGTATCTAGCTGGCCTTCAAAGTATGGCTCGCTGTAGGATGTAGTATACAGTATCTCAAGTCCCTTTGTAATCTTTAATCCTTTTATACTTTGTAGACACTTGTAAGGAACTTGAGATCAATATACATCATTCTTGAAAACCAAACACTTGTGTTCTTATTATTGTTCTTGTTCTATCTCTTCATTACTTGTGTTACTTAGCATCAAGGAATGACTGGTTGCTAGTTACCCATTTGATCTGTTAAGTGTTCTAACTCAACTCTCCTTATTGTGTGTCGTGTTGTAAGTGGCCAATCCCTTAAACGGTCCTGCATAATGTCGTGAAAAAGAGTTATGAACATTTTAAACAAATGTGAAAATAACGTATGACTTGCATGTGATGTTAAATGTGTGACTCATATTGGTTACTAGAGTTCTCAAATAAATAGGACGGTTCTTAAATACCCTCCCTATTTGTAGTATATAAACTAAAGATCAATAAGTTATGTAGCAAGTGTAGTAGGTTATTGAATTTATTACTAATGGTAAGTCAATACTAGATATGATATTTATAGGTGACTCTGGTTTATAGGAAATAACTAGTATTAAGTCCCACGTGTTGTAGCGAGTGACGTAAAACCATGTCAAACAACATCAATGACACAACAACGTCAGTGACCACAAATGCAAAGCTCGTATTAAAAAATAAAAAAATAAAAATAAAATAAAACCGAACAAAAATTAGACGTAAAAGCTTAGAAACCACGCAGCGAAACGTAAAAGATTTAGAACATTAGGTAAGTTGATTTAGGACTAACGCATGTGACGGGGCAATTCAATTAGGAATTTGTTGGAGCATATATTGTCATATATAGTGTGTTTGTCGCTTGACGAATAGTCTAGGCTTAATGTAATACACCTGATATGTTGTAAACACATGAAACTGGGTCATTCGCAGGAGCATATGCGAATGAGATTATGTCGTACAGCTGAGCCATGCTAATGGACCAGTAGTGCGACTGAGGGATGCGATTGGGCCATTCGTAAGACTGAACCATAAGTATGGTCCAGCCGTACGATTGAACTATACACATGGTCCAATCATATGAATGAACCATACGCATGGTCCAATCATACGAATGGGCCCAGTCACATCTAATATGAGCTGAGGCCTATAAATACCAGTTTCATTGTGTAGAAAAACAAGGGTTTTGAGAGAGTGCCCAGGGCCTAGGTGCTACCGGATGAGAGGGGAGATCATGCTCGATCTCCCCTTGCCAAGAGTGATGATTCTTATGTTGTAACGAGCTTGTAATCATTAGGTTTTATCAATGAAACCATTTTGTTATAATTCGTTCTATTTTTGTCTCTTGGTTGTTTACCCTTCCGTCAAGAACACGCTCGGATGTCTACCGATCCAACGACTTCACAAAATTGATCGTAAAAACTTTGACCCACACATGCACGTTTCAGTGTGTTAACTCGCAATATTTTAACCAAAAGACGAAAATGTATAAAATATGAAATGTAGAGGACCAAAGCTGAAAGTAAAAAATATTAATGCTAAATTATAAAATATACAAAATTATTGGATTAAAATAAAGAGTTAAAGATTAAAAAAAGAGGTTAGTATAACCCACAATACACATGATACAATCTATGATGCATAATCAAGTTGATTATTAGTATTATATAAATTAAGATAGTATGTGACTAATGTGAGACGGTTAATGGTGATGTGAGTGTAGTTTTCAAGATGTAGCATGATATAGTCTATGGGAAGTCGGGATATAGATTGTGATGTTGAATGATATGAATAATTTGATTATACTTGTCAAAGTATTGACTATATATGTCATATATGTGATCAGGTTGTCTCATTGTACACTGATGTCAATCCAATAATATACACATTTCTTTTTGGTACATTAAGATGTGAGGACAATAAAATTTTACGATGTCATTGTAAATGTCCGTAAAACATAACTAGTGTTTACCAAAGGAGTAAGAGGCTTAGAGCTCATGATCGAAACACTTAGACCGTCAACCATGACCTTATTTTAAGTATAGCAATAAGACATGGGTATGAATGGAAAGGAAACAAGAAGAAATTAGGGTTGTTCAAAAACCCAAAAAATTAAAAAAAAACGATTAATTACATATATCCTCTTACAAACATTATTATTCACATAAATCCCCAACTTAAATTTGAAATTACATATATCCCCATTTTTAAAAAAATTTCTATAATGATAGACCATATCATTCCGTCATGTTCCTCAACCTAGGTATTCTACGTATTGTCATTCTTCTTCTACGCCTACGGCTCTTATGGTGGTTGTATGGGTAGATGTTTTCACCCTGGTGGCTATTCCAAGTGGGCAACCTAATGCTCTTTGACCAAATTGAAATGTGGATTGAACAACCTCGGTTGTGATTTATTCTAGTAGTTATCTATTAATTTATTCAAAAGCTTGGGTTAATTATATATATCCACCTACTATAAAACATCCACCTGAAAGAACAAAAAGAATAAAATCAAATGACATGACGTGCCCCAAAAGACATAGATTTTTGCGTTATTCTGAGTATGAACACCATAAAGAATCATTCAAAAATACCAAATCTCAAGATTCTAAACAACATAAACCATCAACAGGTAAAAAGAGATGTGAAAATAATACAAAAGCCATCTACAGGAATTTATAATTGAATTCTTGTATCTTAACATTTTAAAAACATTGACACATGTTTTTGACATTTAGAGATTTTCATGGTGATTTTTTGTGATCTTTACGTTAATATTTAAGTATTGTACGATGTTATTTTAATGATTATTATGGTGAATTTTGATGATTGTATGATGTTCTAAGATTATTATTACAGTCATTCTATTAATTGTTACGGTGATTTTTATTTTTTATTACAGTGATATTTTATAGTAGTTATGATTGATTAACCTAAAAATAAACAAAAAATTCAAAAAAAAACAAATAAAAATAAATAAAAACGTAAAACAATCATAAACATAAAAAAACTAGTAAAGAAGAAAGAAAGAGTTAGATAACAATGAATAAATATGAAATTTTAAAGTTTTAATAAATTAAGGGCAAAAATGTCATTTTAGTTATTATATTTACTAAGATTAACTGAAGCGGGTAAATATGAAATTTTTATGGTTTTAGAAAGGCATGTTTGTAATTTTAATTTTAGATTGAGTATATATGTAATTATTGAAGTTTATATGGGGATATATGTAATTGGCCTAGAGAAAAAAATCGTAATCCAAACTAATTTTGAAACCAAAAAATAATCTGAATCCTTATTAGTATTCGATCATCTTTGACTCTCTGTAAACCTAATCGGATAATCAAAGAGAATAGAAAGGTGAGAGTTAGAGTATCGAAGATTTGTAGTTATGTTAAAAAACAAAAAAGTAGAAAAACATAAATGTTAATAAGAAACTAAAGAAAATGTTATTCGGTTTTATTCTGATTATCAGGACTTTCAGAATCTGATCCAAATTGAATTCGAATAGATTCTGATCACATAGGAATACCCTTACTTCGGTTCGAATCGAGTTTCTAATAAGGACAATTAATTCTACATCTAATAAATTTGATTTGAATAAATCGTTAACAAATTCGATGAAAACCTTTAGGTAGAAGTGGAGATGAGTAAAAACATCACCACTCGATTGCATCCCCATCATTTCCTCAGTGAAGAATAAGTAAAAAAAACAGTTCAATTTTATTAACACAACTCAAGCCGGCTTCAAAACGGATTCCAACACGATCTCAACCTGATTTGACACTTGTAAGGGTATAGGTGCACAATGAAACGAGGTTTAGGACCCACCTGGTTCAACTCACTATTGATCTATTACATTAATAAAATTACATAATACAAATCCGGGATGGACCCAACTTGAAACCCCATCAAACTAGGTTTGGATTTGTTAATCATGACCCGAACCAGATTCAACACGACCCGGGTTGGATTCTGAACCCGGTTTGTGCATCTCAGTTCTTAGAGGAACTATGTAGCTTGTGGGAGTAGACTTGCACAAAAAAAAACTGGGTCCATACCCGACCCGGCATACCCGACCCGTACCCGGGTCCGGGTACAACCCGATGTCGGGTGTACCCGTTCGTACTCGGAAAAATCGGGGGGTTGTACTCGGTTTGCGGTTTTTTGAATTTTTCTGGACCCGGACCCGACCCAGACCCGGACCCAACTCGTACCCGAACCGGTTAAACCCGGGTTGGACCCGGTTTCGACCGTTTTTTGTTAAAGTAGCCATTTTTAACGGCTATATAGCCGTTGGGGACCAAATTTGATTGTTTTTTTTTGTTGTTTTTGCCTCTAAAATAAGTTTAAATAGGTGTGGGTTGATATGGTAAGGTACCCAAGCTTCAAACACAAAAAACATATGCAAAATACACAAACAATACTCTCGTTTACTCTCAAATCTCGATATGGCTCATTCTCAATCTTCCGTTGGTCAAGGTTCATCGAACTCTCCAACCGTCGTTCGTGTTCTTGCATACAATCGTAACATGGATATTTGGTGCAATTGAGATATGGTTGAGTTGAGTGACGGATCTGTAAAGGCTCGTTGCAAGTTTTGTGGAGCTTTGCTTGCTAAAGATTCTAACACGACTTTAAACAAACACATTAACAAGAAGTTTTGTAAGTCGTTGAAAAATAATCCGGATTTGCAACAAACACAATTGAGTGGAGACGGTGGAATCTTTAATTACAACGTTAATGATGTTCGAGATCGAATGGCAAAGTTCGTGATTCAAGAAGTTTTGCCTTTCAATCACTTCGACAACCCTCGGTTAACCAACTTAATTCGAGAGACGCTTCAACCTCGTTACACTCACGTAAGTCGTACTACACTTAGACGTTATTGTTTAAAATTATGAAAGCAAGCAAAAAATGATTTAATTGTATTATTTGAAAATATAAATACCGGTGTAAACTTAACTAGTGACATTTGCTCGGCGCCACACGGTTTGCCCGAATCGTACCTTTGCGTCACCGCCCATTGGGTAGATTTCAGTTCATGGCAAATGATGAAACGTAGGATTGCATTTGATCTATTTCCGTATCCACACACCGGAGAGTTTTTATTTTACTTTTTGGATAATGTAATAACTACTTTTAATTTACAAAATAAAATATTTTCAATCGCATTTGATAACGCTTCCAACAATACAACCACAGTTGAAAAATTAAAATTAAAATATCTTCCGATTGCAAACGGTGATTTTTTTCATACTCGTTGTGTTGCACATATTATTAATTTAGTAGTGCAAGATGGTCTATCCGTACCATTTGTTGCTGACTTTATAAAAGCTTTTCGATTTATGTTACATGACATTTATAAAAAAAGTAGAAAAAGATATCAAGATTATAAACAACTTTGTAAAGATACAGAATCTAGATTTTTAGGGCCTAATGGGATGTACCTACTAGGTGGAATTCGACTTGTCATATGTTTGATTGTGCTTTAAAACAAAAAGGCACATTAAAAGCTTTTCATAATAGTCTTTCGGATAATTGCAAAGCCGACCTATTTCCGGATTTGGGTTGAAAAAATATTGAACATTTATCCGAATTTCTTGAGGTGTTTAAAAA